>CM026202.1:7406614-7555687 GCA_014839995.1 Xenentodon cancila | reverse complement strand
AACCCACCACTCACTAACCCTCCCACTCACTAACCCTCCCACTCACTAACCCACCCACTCACTAACCCACCACTCACTAACCCTCCCACTCACTAACCCTCCCACTCACTAACCCTCCCACTCACTAACCCACCACTCACTAACCCTCCCCGCACGAACCCGCCCACTCACGAACCACGCCACTCAGAACCCACCATCACGAACCCACCACGCACTAACCCTCCACTGCTAACCCGCCCACTCAACGAACCCGCCACTCACGAACCCACCACGCACTAACCCTCCCACTCACAAACCACCACTCACTAACCCTCCACTCACTAACCCTCCACTCACTAACCCACCACTCACTAACCCACCACTCACTAACCCACCACTCACTAACCCACCACTCACTAACCCTCCACTCACTAACCCACCACTCACTAATCCTGCGCTCTGTATTATCTCTTTGCTTTTACTTTCAGCAGCCACATAAACTTTACAGCTGACTGTTGTGTGGGATTTCAGGCTTATTGTTTTTATAGTGTAGACTACGTTGTATAAACAGAGCAATACAAATTGTCCTAAGTGATATAATAATAATGAAAACGCTTATTTAACCTGCATGACGACATGACGTTTGTGAATCTGCAGCCCTGCTGGGATTTTAATAGATTTTGTGAGCACGACTGTTTCCCAGCAGTTATAAATAACCTGTTTCAGAGTCACCAGCAGCTGACTTTCCTCCAAACCCAACAGGCCACCGCATCTGTAGCGCATGTTTGATTCACAGTCAGTTTAATTTAGTTTTAATTGCTTTCCAAGTGTTTTTTGTTATTTTTTTGTTTGAATGGAGTTGCATGATGTTAATTCCTGTTTGGTAAAACAAAATGACACCTTCTCACTCAGGTCAGAGTTGTTTTTTATAACGACGTGGATGTAGTGATGGTCCTTTTGATGTGGTAACTGAATAAGATAATAATAAGAACAAACACTCATAGGGACTAAATTCATCTGACTGAATCATCCCGCTCTAATTCTTTTCCATGTAAAGGCCCGTTTGCTCGATGAGTCTATTTTTATGCTGCGAAAAAAACCTTTTGCTTTCTGCATTTTCTTTTTTTCTTTTTTAAATGGCTTTAATTTAGCGCTATCTGTTTGTCACATGCTGTGCTCACCATCTGCCACGACTGCAGTACCATCACAAAGTCATTGCTGTATTCTTAATTATCTTCCTTTAATCACCTTCAGCCTTCAGGGACATGAAAGGTTACAGAAAAATGAGACCACCAGGGGAGTTTATGGAAGCTGCAGCAGAACGCTGTTTGTTGAAAAGATTTCCTCCCGTCTGTGATCATCTCTTTCCTGAGATGACACCAGTAATATTGAGGCTGTGGCTAAATCGGTTTTCACCTGCTCCACTTTATCTGCAGGGTAGCTGAGCTTTAAGACTGGACGACGGGGTCTAAATTCATGTCGTTAAATATTTCTTAATTTTGGCTGATATGAAACAATTTTGATATTGATATGATATAGAAGAAGAAAGTGTCATGAATTCCCACAATGGATAACTGTGCCCACAAAAAAAAAATTGTTTTCACATAAATCAATGTTCATCGTTTATTGAGATTCATAACCAGGAAACTTGACATGCCCGTGACACAAACAAACAAACTTCTTTCCACTGTTAACTGTCAGTTTTACACGTGAATTTTTAAGCTTACATCAGGCCTAGTCCTAAATAATTCACTTGCAAAATAAATAAATGAAAGGTTTTAGTAAGGATAAATAGGAAAAGTGCTGCAACATGCCAAAAGCCACATTTTTGGGTGTCATTACTTTTGTTGCTCCCTTTTTTTTTTTTGGATCTAGATTTTTCTGACAAGAAATATAAGCTGGTCAACGTTATCTGGCTTTAAATCCACACTTTCATGTCACGACGTTTCCACCAGAACTAAAGTCCCTCTGTGAGTGAAGAGACGGGGTGAAGGACGACGACAGTGGATATTGTGGAGACTTTATCAAGTTTTGTCAAGAGCACCTGGCTGCAGGCCGTGTAAAGAGCGGCGCTCCAGTCTAGACCAGAACCACGTGACCTGCGCGCTCCGGCGGTGAGGGTAGTTAGGGTAATGGATCAGGTCCCGCTCAGTACTGGAGAGCAGCTTTTAGGATACTTGAGCTTTAGTCCCAGAAAACACATACAAAGCATGTTTCTGTTGCGTGTTCACAATACTCCCTGCTCTCTCTATCGGCAGATGGAGAGCGTTTACACAGGTGGAGTCTACATCTCTGGGCTCAGAGGCGTCTGGTTCTGGCTTTTTCTTCAAGCATTTTTAAAACGAGCTCATATGTCGAGTCCTGTAATTAAAAGAAAATAAATTGCCATGATTAAGTTCATGTCTGTTTTTTTTCTGTTATTATATTGGTATTTTACAAATTATACATTATACATTTACAATTATACAAACTGCATAAGTTGTAAAAGAATTTTGATTTTTAAGTATAGTTTTCGTAGTGTTGTATAAATAAAAAGGTGACTACAGGTGATGGTCAGTGAGTGACTCCAGTGGTCATGTGGCTCCTGGTGCAGCGTCTGGACCAGCGTCTGGACCAGCGTCTGGACCAGCGTCTGGACCAGCGTCTGGACCAGCGTCTGGACCAGCGTCTGGACCAGCGTCTGGACCAGACTCACGAGCTGAAGTAAACTGAAAAATGATATGTTATGAATTAGTGCTCAGCCCCGGACCGATTTTAACCCGTCGTGTGCATTTTCTTACACACTTTAAGATTTCCTGAAGCCTAAAAAGTCTTCGTTAAGTTTTCCAGAATTCTTCAGGTTTTGTTTGGCACTTTATAACAAAGCTTCAGGCATCGGAAGCTGTTATTATTAATGCCCAAATCTAAATGGTTTTATTTATTTTTTACACGCCCCAACTTTGTTCAGGATTTTAGTTGTTTACCATTTGTATCATTATTATTCCTTTATGTTTTATGCCTTCATGTATCAGTCAACGGCTAACTTTACAGTTTTGTAGTTTCAACGTGGCCTGGTTGGTTGCAGCTGAGACTTATTTTATGTCTCGTTTCTGTTTGTAGTGTCTCAGACTCTAAATTTATCACTCATGTTGGTGTAAAGTAATCCAGGACTGCTCACCTTACACTGTCCTCCATCTCTCTTCCTCCCCAGTAATCTGTCACCCTCTGACGTCATTCAAGTCACATTTTCCTGAACGGGTTAGAGCAGAGCTGCAGCAGCAACCTGGCGCATCCCCGTCCTGTGACATGAAGCAGCGCTGGGGTTTATCTCTCCAGCTCGTTGGCATTCACGTGATGCCCCACTGCTTTCTTGTATGTAGCAACATCCTCTATTATTGAGCAGTAGTAAAAGCTTTGAAGTTGTGCTGCTTGGGGACTTTTTGTCCCACTTGTGAGGGGAAGGAGGGGCGTGGAGATGATTGAAGGCAGAGGACTCGTCATTTGCTGTATCGATCTCAGTTGTGCTCTGTGTGCTGGAGTGGGTGTGTAAACAAACTTAAACGGGATAAAGGCAGAGCAGCCTGGGCTCGACCCACCTGCTCTCCTGGGACGTTGTGCAGCAGCGCTGAGACCGCCACACGGTTTCACCACAGACCGCCGCTCACTTCTCATTAGCGTCTGACCGCGTGGGCAGAAGCTGCAGCTTCAGCTTAACGCATTTAATGCTGAGAAAATATTCAGAGTAATTAAATTTATGTCAGCATGAAGCGGTGGTTGGATTACATCAAAACAGGTTCAGAGCAGGATTACAGAGGCTGAGAAAACAGAGGGAGTGTCCTGTTAATACAGGGATGAATGTCAGCTCTGCTGCGACCGTGGTTGATGGTGTTGTAACGCAGGAAAAAGAAACATAGCCAGCATTTAATTAACCTGTGTACTTCACATAAATCATGAAACATACTGCAATAATTAATTTCTCATCTGGGATTATTTAAGTGCTTTTCAATTAAATTAAACACTGGATCCTGTAGTGAATAGCGCAACTACTCACTTTTACGAGTGGTGGAGACTTAATGAATATTTACTACCACGTTTATATTTCAATTAACCATTACTAAAGAATTCTAGTCATTCTTATCAAACAAATTGAATTCTAAAATATTTTCTTTTCAAGTAATCTTTCAGTTTCAATGTGCACGTGGATAAAAACATACATGAAACATAAACAGATGTTGTCTGTGTCCAGCTGTTGGACAGCCAGCCTCCAGTGGCCGTTTAAGGAACTGCAACAAATCTTAGTAGTGCACGACGCTCAGCCTGGATGGATGGAGCTGCATTGTGTGTTTGGGGAAATCTGTGTCATCCTTCTCTGGGTTTGTTTTTCATATTTCACATAGATGGCTCCTTATACTCCTCTTTCAAACCGCCTGTGCTCTGTCAAATGTGTACCTTATTGTCCAAAGAACTAACAAAATACTGACATGCAGGCGGACCTGCTGAGCTGGATCTCCTGTGTTGTGCCATGCGTCTGAGTCTCTGATGTAAAGATCAGTGCTCTCCTCGCTGATCAGGACTGCGAAGTCAGTTTCTGTTGTTGTATTTTGGTCTGAGAGTGGCGTTAAGGAAAAACAAAAGCCATCCTTGTCAAATGTAAAAAACAAAAAACAAAACAATAATTAAATGGAGGAGGAGGACTCGGGTTTCAAACACCAACCCAGGCACTATCACAACTATTCCCACTTGTATTCATGTAACAGGAACTTTGAGGTTGTGCATGTAACCCGGTTCCCTGGTTAGCTCGACTGAGCGTCTCACAATGGGGAAACCTCTCTGGCTGACCTCACCAGAAGCTCAAGACACAAGACAACTGAGAAAACCTAGCAAGCATATGGAGCGAAGCCCAGCATGCTGCTGGAACACATCTTGGACAGAAATCCCCTTAAAGACGACCAGCTACGATCGCCAGATCCCTCAGGGAATGCGCCCGTGGACCAGCAGGGGGCTGCCCACTGCTAGTATAAGCCAGGGCAATAGCTCCGACTGTTTCCCGGTGGACAAGGCACTGTTTCGACGCACGCTTGTCCATGTGTGCTTTTGTCCGTGACACAAAAAGATGGCCACGCCTCCTAAAGACTGGGTCCTGTCCACATAAATCCGCAATGCACGGACTAGACATAGAAAAGGCAAAGGTCAGTGCTCGTCTTAGAAAAAAGGCATAGGATAAAATCTGTCAGCTCTAATGCAGCGCATGAGCCAACAACCTTGGTATAAAAGGCCGGGTTAGGCCTCAGACTAACCTTGGTGTCATTGGTGGAAAGCTGAATTCATGACTGATGTACAGGCCGACGCTAAAGCAGGTAGGGAAACTGTCTTTAAAGGCAACAGTTTCAAACACACCTTGTCCAAAGGTCAAATCAGGTCCAAAGGATAATAAGAGGCCAGAGGCCTGGATGTGGGTAGTTTGCGATGCGCACCCTTCATAAAATACACTGAAGGCTGCAGGGCGACTGGTTTCCCCTCAAAGCCAATATCACAGCTGCCTAATAGACCTTAACAGTTGAGAAAATGTTTCCTTTCTCAGTCAGGTCCTGCAAAAACAACAGGATCACTGCCACAGCTCATTGAAAAGTAGGTGGAATATTTTGCCCCCGAGCCTGAGACAGAAGGTCACAGAGGTAACGGCCATGAAGGGCCACACATCGGCTGAATTATCTCTGCCAGCCGATGTGTTCTTGGCCAGAGTGGAGCTACCAGAACCACAGACAGGCCCTCCGTCCTTACTCCGGCCAGCGTTGGGGGAGGGAAAGCATACAACAGGGTCTTTGGCCCTTGTGTGCCAGTACATCCACCTCCAGTGGGACTGAAAAACAGAAAACACTGGGGTTTCCTCTGACGCGTAAAGATCCATGGAGTCCTGACCGAACTTCAACCAGATCTGTTTCACCACTTGTGGGTGTGACGTCCAGTCTGCATTCAGTGGGTTGCCCCTGGACAAAAGGTCTGCCCCACGATTGAGGATGCCTGGTACATAGGTCGCCCTCAGAGACTGCAGGAGCATGTTGCTCCAGACTACCAGACTCTGCAACCGAGCAGATCTCACACCTCCTTGTCTGTTTATGTAGGCGCAACTGTTGAGTTGTCTGACCTCACTGGGACATGATGTCCTTACAGCCAAGGGCGAGATGCTTCAGAACCAGATGCTCAGCCTGCAGCTCCAGCTTATCTGGGTGGAGCCCATCTGGGGCCACCATCTCCCAATTATTGAGTCTCCCTTGGTGCGTAAGTTGATGGCGTCACCAAATCGGTCGCTGTTCCCGTCTGGGTCCACCACTTGTTTACAAACAAACTGATCTCAGTCGGTTAGTCATGTTCAACCAACTTGGTTGTTTGCGAAAAAAAAAACTGATCTGGATGTGCTAATATTTTTATCCACAGTCTAAAGCAGACAAGTTCTCATTGCGAGACCCAGTAAAGCACCAAAGCTTGTGCTGCCAACTGGTATTTGATTGGCTGGGAAACCCAACCCTGAATGCATTCGTCTTCAGAGGCCCAGACCTCTTGGAAAAGCAGCTCTCCGTTGAATAAGATCGACCCAAGGAGGGAAATGGTCGGACTGGAATTCTTCACAAAGACTAGGTTGTCCAGATCAGTCTGCAAGTGACACATCATTAGTCTTGTTCCTCGCTGCAATGAGATTCTCTTGTAGCACAAATGATGTATATAGTCCAGTGTTCTGCCCTTTATTTATTGAAATTCCTGATTTTAAAGTTAAAAACCATAAAGTCCACAAGTCTTCAAATTAGTTTGACAGGATTACTTAATCTGTAATTGCAAATCTGTGTTTATAAATGTAATAAATACAAGAAATAACCACAAGGCAGAGAAAAGTTAATCAAATTAAACACATTAATAGAAGAATTGGTTTAACCTGACTGGAGCGTCATTTTGGAGCCATCTGCTCATCAGGACTCTGTCTGAGTGAACATGCTGATACAAGTTTGTGAAAACGGTAATGAAGTTGTCGAGGTGTCGAGACGGCTGCTGCACTGCTGATTACTCCACCACACACCGAATCTGCTGCCTGGTGCTGAGGAGAACCTGAAGTCTGGAAACGTGGAGATGCTGCAGGAGAGCTTCAGGCTACATCAGCTGCTACAAACACAACGCACACTCACGTAGCCTCAACAAAACCAGGAACCCGGCTTCACCAAGACAGAGGAATGAATACATCAGAGCAGATTTTCACTGTCCGTGGTGACTTTTTGGTGACTTTATCACATGCCTGCAGGAGGTGGAGTTTCCCACCAGAATCTAAACGTATTAATGTTACAGTGACATAAAACAGCAGCTCTTCCTGCTTGAGCTGCAGGATTTGTGATACTACTTTATTACTGACTGTTAAGAAATTCAGAGCCTGGAAAAATTAAAACCTGCGCATTTTATTGCAGTTTTCTGATTAAAAACCTTAACACCATGCTCAGAAATTCTGAAAATGAATAGTAATCTTCCTCTTCTGCAAGATTGTACACCGGTAAATACGTGAACGTGTTCTTGTTAAAACTTTGAGGGATATCAGGCCATATATTATTAGTCTAGAATGACAACCAGATTGTGGTTTGAATGCGAGTGTGAACGTGTGAATGTAGAAGGGGTGAAGAGGCTTTTATATGTTTTATATGTTTGGTAAACGTGCTGCGGCAGTTGTGAATCACACCAGTTGCAGTACCGGCGGCGTTCCCTGCAGAAGTGCTGCACTGAGGTTGAGAAGCGTAAATGCTTTCTTGAGCCATTTCTGCATTTCCACATGCAGCCAGTCTTACTTCTGCATGAGGCTCAGCCTGGAAGTTAGATGGTTGGTGCTGATTTTCACGCAGCAGATCGAGCTGGCAGGAAGACAGACGCACGAATGGCGTAGAAACCTGGGTGAGTTTTTAAAACTGGAACCGCTTCATTGCTCGAATACTTTCCTTCCTCTGGAATCTTCCCAGGAGTGGCATCACTGCCAGGTCACTCCGGGTCAGACGTGGAGCAGCCGGTATTTTCAGCTGCTGAACCTCGGTACCTTGCAGTTACCAAGTCGATTCCGGCGGGAATGGGTCATTTATGGAACGAGTTTTTAGTTTTCCTACTTGCTGAAAAAGGGTTCACACATGACTATTTTCTTTACAATGTTGTAACTTAATGCAGGTTTGTGAAGTGAGTAGGACGTCTTTCTTTACAAACATGCATTTCAAAGAGCTGAGTCGGGAAGTGACCTCTGCATCACGTTTATAAGAGATGTGCTTCACATTTGTGACGAACTCTGAAAGCAGCCGAGTGGAGGCGTTTCAGTAAATCACTGCCACCAGAGTCAGGATCCCATCTCTGAAGCATCTGGACTCATTGGACGTCTTGGATCTCTTGGATTTCTCGAATGAAGCATCTCTGAGACCAAGTATTTCAACTCTGATGGCGAAATAATAATTGTAAAACAGGAAGCACAATGGCTGGAAATCTGACGTCTGGGATTATCATTTCCACGGCAGCACCACATTTGAAGCATTTAGCCGATGTTTATTCAGAGCAGCTTAAAAAAAGCTTTAAATCCTGCGTCGGCCGCATTGTAAGTAACAATTTGTGCAAATTGGAAGATTAAAACTTTAAAGCAACAACCAAGGTAACAAATGCATGAACTTGAGTCGTTTGAATGTTGACGGAAAACAGCAGAGTTGAAACATTTGATTTGAAGGTGGAGATTATCTTTGTGCCTCAGCCGTCCGTCTGTATTCCTCTGCAGTGACACTCGGCGGCGTTTGACTGCATGAAGAGGCTGAGCGACGGGACGCTTGTCCTCACCTAGACCCCTCCCACCACCCCGCTGCCAGGACATGGTGAGTTTCCTCTGCTGATCTGCTGATGTTCTTTCTTGTGAAAGACTCCAAACAAGCCACCGTTTGTTGTTCTCCTCAACAGCTGTTGAATAACAGTTTTCACATCTGTTACAGACATGCTGCCTTCAGGCACAAAACCTGTTTATTTATAGAGCTGGGCTGATTTCATTTTCTGTCTTTTTAATCAACGTCAATTAAAGTATCGATCAAATAAAATATATCCAGGAAGTAAACTTAAATATGTGGAAGACAAAGGGGCTTATATTTAGACATTTGAGCTCATTTAAGGTCCAAATAAAACATAATAAAAGCTGATCGTATTTCTTTCAGCTGGCAGTAAATGTGATTTATCATTTTTGTACCATTTGAGAAACAGTATCTGATGTATTTTTCTGACGCTGTGCTGCAGCTCCAGATGTTCGGTTTCACAGCCAAATCAGCAGCTTGCAGGGCCTGGTCATCTAGGAAAACGGATGTGACAGTTTGGTCCGTCACTGCTCTGGTTTCTGGCTTTCTTTGGCCAATTCCTCTCATTTCTGAAAGGGAGGCTCCAGCCTTTGATTAAAGTCATATGTCACTTCAGCTTCACCTCTGGAAACCGCAGCTTTGGTTAGTCAACCTGTTGCAGTTTCTCAGTCCCCCCCCCCCCCCCCCCCCACCCCCCTTACTCTGGATTCTTTATCATGAGCGTCACGGTGGAGGTCCGTACGTGTGCTGGAGGTCTGTACGTGCTGGAGGTCTGTACGTGCTGGAGGTCCTTACGTGCTGGAGGTCCTTACGTGCTGGAGGTCCGTACGTGCTGGAGGTCCTTACGTGCTGGAGGTCCGTACGTGCTGGAGGTCCGTACGTGTGCTGGAGGTCCGTACGTGTGCTGGAGGTCCGTACGTGTGCTGGAGGTCTGTACGTGCTGGAGGTCTGTACGTGCTGGAGGTCCTTACGTGCTGGAGGTCCTTACGTGCTGGAGGTCTGTACGTGCTGGAGGTCCTTACGTGCTGGAGGTCTGTACGTGCTGGAGGTCCGTACGTGCTGGAGGTCTGTACGTGCTGGAGGTCCTTACGTGCTGGAGGTCCGTACATGGTGGTGGCGGTACTGCTCATCTGGTCCCGTATGGTGCCGCTTGAGCTGTGGTGATCACTGCTGTCCTGATTTTATTCTTGCTGTGAACAAGGATGGTTCCTTCGTTAAACCCTCTGCGTGTCACATTTAATCTTCCTGAGAGAGAATACAAAACGTTTATTTCTGATATTTGCATCAGATTAAATTTAAATGGCTCCTGTGGACAAACTGCAAAGCAACAGAAAACGCTGAACGTCACCATCTTCTGACGGCGGTACGAGTACGAGGCTGAACTCCCAGATCTTGTGTAGGTGCCAAACATATCGAGCCTGATACAAAACTAAAGTTGATGCTGGGAAAGTTTGAATCTTTCATTTAGATCTTGTTAATGTTTTGTGTGTACGTGTGAGGGTTATAGCTGTTGACACTGCACACACTCACGGTTGCACAGCCTCCACTGCCCCCCGGCAGTTCAGTAAGAGATTAGTTGGGTCGAGATGAATGACCCTCGCAACTTCAGCACAAGCCTCCCCCCCAAGATCGGCGGGCATGAATTATTGAAACACACCATCATAAATAACTCAACGTAATGAGCGGTGCTTACACGCTGCAGGCAGAGAGAAAGGAGAAGGAGACAGAAGGGGATAGGAAGTAATGATTGAGAGAGGCAGCAGTTTGACCTTGGAACGAAAGGCTGCCGTGATGTTCAGCCCGCTGACGGACGTGCTCAGTGCACGTCAGCTTCTCTCCCCCTCCACTAGATAAGTCTCTGCTCTTCTATATAAATCCTAAATGTTAACGTAAACGTGTCTCTATCTGCGCCGAGCGCCTGGCTGGGTGCAGGTGTTGGTGCAGGCGCTGAATGAAGGACTTGTTCAAGTTCAAAGAAATGTTTACTTTCCTCCAGCAAGGCAGTCAACGTTTTCAGACTTGTTTGTGAGTAATTAGCCAGCGCGAGCTCGGCTTTGATGATCTCGTTTGATGCTGAATGATAATGATGATAATCTCCCTTTGAACCACAGAAGTTTGCTGATGCTTAGCTTTTGATGACCTTTACGACGTGGCACCCATCGGAGCCTTGAAGCAGACGTGTCGGTGAAAAGCAGCTAAATGAAATGATAAAAAATGCACGCTGAAAATGCTCGTTCATCTACATACAATTGGTTTTCTGCATTACTTTACCATAAAATGTGATCTTCAACTGAGTCACAGTAACCTAATAAAACAAATGTGAGCGTGCTTGAGCTGATGACACGTTTATGAGGTGCCGCATCTTTTTTGACCTTGGACTTAGTTCCTGTTGATGAAGAGTTGTGCCTCTTTGTTGATTCCTCCTTCCAAAACTGCTTCAGCTCCTGACACTTTTGTAGGATGTCTGGAAGGGCTGCACAATAACCTGCAAACAAAATGCAATCTCATTTCCAAGTGACAACAATTCTTTTCCATTTTGTTTCAGTAGCTGTTCACAGAGAACGCTCCTGAATGTTCCCACCGGCTGCACGGGTGCTGCTGGACCGAGAGCACCGGCACTGCAGCGGTGTTGCCCACTTGGTGACGTTGCCGCTCTGTCTGGCATGTTTTCAGTCTCCTCTAGCAACAAATCTAGATGCTTCTCCAGGTGTTATTGAAGACTCTAATGGAGCCGGTATCGTTCTTAGTCATTCCTGCGCGAGCAGCCGGTGCTGCCGTGGTCCGCTCCCTGTCCCCAGGAGATGTTCCCTCATCCCCGTCCTGCACAGGAATTGTACATGTGGACGCCACCAGTAGCTGATCCGGCACTGGCCTTGTTTATATTTATCAATAAATAGTATATAATTATGTAATTAAGTTCCTTAATATCAAAAGTGATATAAATATCATTGTAATTAATTACTGCTTTAGCCTACCGTCAGGATAAAGGATTAGGGTTGGAATCATGACCTCACTATAAACATTCATGCCAGAAAATCACGATCTCAATTCAGAAATAAAAAACAAAATCAGGATATTGGCTGTTTCTAGAACCGTGCAGCCTGTGGTGATCCTTCTCTTGAGATCAGTCCTCGGAGTCTCTGCGGAGTCGAGGGAATTTCCTGTCTGAAGCCGTTATCTTGAGGATATTTGGGTAAACTTTGGAGTTATTTTTCATGGCAAGTGGTGCAGTGAAGCAAGCCCAAATCATGAAGCTCCCTCCACCGTGCTTCAGCAGCAGCTAAGAGGTTTTACACTTTTTTTATTTTTGTAGAGCAGCATTTCTGTGTCCAGTCTCCACCGTGTTGTTCAAGACTGGTTCGGATCAGCAGGTCCTGTTTTTTTACCACTGTAAATGCATGATTTTACAGCATATACTATTCTGAGTTTGCCATATTGTAATCATGAGTATCTGCATACATCTTTAGATAACAACGTTGGTAAGACTAAAGGTAATGGGTTGTGTTGATTACAAAGTGATGTTACTACCCCGATGGCTCACTTGCAGGCCTTTGGTGTCGACTTTCTGGTTTCACTTGACACGCTGTAGATTTATGCAGATTGCAGAATTTAATCAGCACTGCAGTACTGAGAAAAGGATGCTTAGTCAGATCACTTGTTGGGACCCACAATAAAACAGAAATACATCATGTAGTTTGCCAGTGTTTTTATTGCATTAGGTAGCAGCTGAATTCTCTGCAGATTTAAATCATTATAAGAGGGTCCATCTTGCCAAGCTTCAAGCTGGGCGTCTGTCCTGAAGCCCAGAAACTGGGACCAGTCAGCTGCACTGGCGCGATATTGTGACAAGACAAAAGAGCAGAGGTCGGAGGTCAGAACGCATCAGTAAACATCTGTGTTATTTACTGGTGAAGCAGAGACATCGGAGAACCAAGACTATCAAACACCACCCAAACCACCCATCATGTCCTCTTCTTCAGCATCATGTTGACCTGTATACGACATCAGAAGCTCTTGATTTAGTGTTTATGTGACTGGATGAAAGAGAAAGTGTTGCAAAGTGTTTTCTACATGTGAAACATGTAGATGTGCAGTGTCCATGTGTTTCTTCTTTGCAGCTAAAACGACCCCCGACAGGACGTTTTCTGACATCAATTAAATTCAATTTTAATTATAAAGCATCTATTACAACACATGTTGTCTCCAGGATCTTTCCAGAACCAGAACATGACCCCCGAGCAATTATTACATAAACAACGGCAGGTAAAAACTCCCCTTTAAGAGGGAAGAAACCTGGACCAGGACCTGGATCATAAGGGGGAAGAAACCTGGACCAGGACCTGGATCATAAGGGGGAAGAAACCTGGACCAGGACCTGGATCATAAGGGGGAAGAAACCTGGACCAGGACCTGGATCATAAGGGGGGAAGAAACCTGGACCAGGACCTGGATCATAAGGGGGGAAGAAACCTGGACCAGGACCTGGATCATAAGGGGGGAAGAAACCTGGACCAGGACCTGGATCATAAGGGGGGAAGAAACCTGGACCAGGACCTGGATCATAAGGGGGAAGAAACCTGGACCAGGACCTGGATCATAAGGGGGGACCCTCAGCCGGGTAGAACAGAAAAAGAGAGATCAGGAAGAGAGAATGAAGGACAGAGAGGAGAGACACAGAGAGACACACAAATATTACTGCAGCAATGCATTACTTTTACTAGGTTAGTGCTGGTTAGTGCTGGTTAGTGCTGGTAGAAATGATTTACTGCCCAACACTTGTATAACTACGGACTTCTCTTTCCAGATACACTATCCTGATAAAGTTGGGTTTGAGGTTTAACATTTGTTTTATTTGTGATCACTAAGAACATTCCTGCAGCTTTTGATAATTATTTATCAAACATGTTTAATGTTTGACATTGAACGCGTTAGTGAAGGCGGTACAGCCTCTTTGGTTGGCGGTCCGGCCGTCTGTCCTCATTCACTTCTTCCTCGAAGCGGGTCTGGTACCCGTCCCACTTTCAGCCAGTCTAGATTGACTTCTGCTCTGTCTACATCACATGCATACATCCATCACATGTCAATGCCCACCTTGAAATCCAGATGAACCAGACTAATTTTATCAAAAAAGGAAATAGGAGAGCTGACTGGGCCACCTGATCGTTCATCAATAGCAAGATAACACTTATACAGGTTTTTTTTATTCTGTAGCAGAGGCCCATCTCAAATCCCCAAAAGCTGAGAACATCACAGGTTAGAGTTCATCACCGTAACTCTGACTCTTCATCTTCTCACACTGTTTGTCAACTGACGTGAAAAATAGGTAAAACAAGGAAGAACTGAGTCTCTCCATCTTTCTCTGTCAGAGGTCATTCCGATCGTTTGCAAATGATGACCGCCACGTTATGGCCAAACACGCCAGCATCTATCCGGCCCCGGAGGAGCTGGAGGCTGTGCAGATGTTGGTGTCCACTGTGGAGGGAGCACTCAAGAAAGTCTCTGATTGGATGGATGGCCTCAAAAGCTCTTCAGGGAATACTTCCATCCATACTGAGACTAAGGAGAACACGGTGGAGGAAGATGCTGCAGAGACCCAGTGAGTGCTCCAGTTTCAAGTCTCATATATGTTGTTTACTGTCGATGCTTTTATGATTGTACAATATTTTGTCATGGTTCAGCCTTGTGTTACACTTTTTTTTCCTCAGCATGGTGCATGACATTACATTACAGTTTGTGGCACCTTCAGCTGTTTCCTCTGCAGGCTACTGCATCGTTTCCCCTCAAAAAGCTGTTTGGAGAGAGAGGTGTGTGAGATGACGGGATGATTAAACACACACAGCACTCATAAATTCTGGGTACTTGGCTTTAAGGCTAAACATCTGCACTCAGAGCTCCTGCATTTGTAAAAACTCAAGTTGAGATGCAGTGCAGAGCTGATTCTGGACAAATAAAACTCAACCGTATTGTTTTGTTGTTTTGGTGCTTAAGCTGGAGGCAGTAATGTTTTTACACATTCATTTATTTTGCTGTCTTTAAGGTCCCAAACAGAAAAGACTGTACTTGTTTTCACTTCTTTTGTGCAAAGAAGCACAAAGCCCTGCATTCTCATGTGGGGAACGTTAGAACCTCTTTTAATCCTTTTTTTTAATTAATATATTAAAAACCATCTGTTCGTAGGGGGATTTAGTATTACACGAATACAACCTCAGATAAACAAAAACATATATTTCATAGTGCTATTATTTATGCCACAAATATTATCCAAAAAGGAAGAACTCTTGTGTTCAATGCTAAGCACCCCCGACGGCCTCCAGGAGATGTAATTGCGTCTGCAAATTTGGCCATGCCAAACCCTATAAACCACTAAATTATGGGGGTACTTAGTATTGCCCACATTATTATCATTATTATTATTATTATTATTTATTTATGGCTTCCTTTTTCTTAAATGAATACAGGCATGGTGAAGGAAAGATAACACGTTGTTCATCTGTGGTTGCCATGGTCGCTGTGAAAAAAAGGATTAAAAGAGGGCGCACCAAGCTTTGCAAGTTTGTTTTTTATCAGATGTTTTTAAAACAAGAACAAGACAATAGCTCAAATTGAGTTTGTTTTGTTTTTTTAAGTCAAATGTTTATAATCCGTAGCGTTCATATACTTTTTCGGCTTGTACATAGCAGTACGTGGAGACGTACTTCTGTCCAGGCTCGTCCTCTGACTACTGCAGGGTCTGTTATCAGCAGTGAACCCTCTGCTTGGATGTGAGATTATCTGACGCTGGCTGTCCTCCATCTGCCCTCAGGTCGGACGGAGCATCGGTGCTGTGCGGGGTGATGCGTGTCGGCCTGGTGGCCAAGGGTCTGCTGATCAAAGGCGACATGGACTTGGAACTGGTGCTGATGTGCAGAGAGAAACCCACCAAACTGCTGCTGTACACCATCAGCGCCAACCTTCCCCTGCAGATCCAGGTAATGTCAGCCAAACCTCCAACACTCTGCATCCAGAATGAGCCATGAAAGCTGCAAAAGCATCCGTGACACTCCTCTGAAAAACGCTGGTCCACAGGGAGCAGACGGGAGATCTTTGTGTGGGATAAAAGAGCAGCTCGTTTAGTGACGGTGGAGAGGAGACACGCTGACACCCTGAGGACAAAAGGGACGCGATGATCATCCTGATAAAGTTAATAAGGAATATGGTGTGCACATTTACTAGGCCAGTAGTTATCTGACTTCCTCTCCAGCCTGACAGCTAAAACATTTGAAGTTTGTGTGCGACCGGATCAGCCTGAAAACGCCGTCTACTCAGCTGTTCAGGTGCATTGCTATGAAAAAGTATTTGCCCCCTCTGATTTCTTTACAAAATGCACAAAATAAAGATTTTAAATGAGGATTTAAATCATGGATAGAAAACGTCTATCCAAACCAACCTGCCTCTATGTGGAACAGTAATCGCCCCGTAAAGGGCCCGCGGCGCCCGTCGTGCCCGTCGCGCCCGTCGCTCCTTGGCGGTTCAATCAACCTGTCCCGACGTTTGGACATTTTACTGAACACGCTGGCATACGTCATCTGAGTTATGGGTAGGTTACAAAAGTCAAGAGCAAGATGAAGCACGGAGGCCAGCGAGGTTGTGTCCGGGTTTCTTGGCGCATGGCAGCGTACCGCTCATAAGTCCTGCATACGTGGGCCATAAGTTACGCCATCATCTACAAACATTCTCACACGTTACTTGTAAGTTATATGTCAGGATGACGTCTAGCATACCCTCACCGTATTTGAAACCGGTGAGTAGTGTGCTTTGAACCCAGGAGTCATTTATATCAAGCTTATCTCCAGCCTCTAGTGACGTGTGCAGACTTGGCGGACGTGTTCTTGGCAGTTGAGTTTGAAGATGGTTCAAAGCATGAAATGGGTTGGTATCCGGTCTCTCCAGTCATGTTTAAACACGACGCTGCTGCTGTTACTCCTGACAGAGCTTTAGGTCTTCTGTACGAGCATTTAGTTCAATAGCTTTTAAAAAGTCACTGAAAGCAATTCTGTCAACACTTCTGAGTCTGAACTTTTGAAATCTCCAGCTCAGTTCGTCCCTCTAAAGACGTGGAGCTAAAGTTTTACAGTCTTGTCCAAGGTTTGCTCTTGTTCGGTCTGTTGCCGAGCGCACAAGACGACCGGGGCGGAAAACTGAAGATACTTCAGCTGATTTTCGCTGATAGCAGGGATGGAAACGGCGAGAGTTTGACGATGCTTCTTTAAAATAATCAACCTGTTATTTTAACATGAAAGAAAGTCTTTTGTGCTGGTTTGAATGATTTCGTTTTATTTTAACTATTTTAACATCGTTAACAGCCTAAAGTACCAGATTGTATTCTCTATCCAGAATCGTGTATGGATGTCAGTGAGAGCGAGGATGTTTTTACTCTTAAACCAGATGAAAAGATTACCTTTTTGTCTGTAAAAGACATGGAGGAGAGGGTTTGAGGTGGATGTAATCTGAAAGGGAAGTGGCTGCTGCTGCTGCCCAGATTACACTGCATTTATCTGCACCATTCAGGTTCCTGCAGATGAAAGCCCAGACTGTGCTGCTATCTCAGCCCTGCTCTTCTGACCACAAGCTATTTCTTATTTATTTACTTCAAATGGATTTGATGACTCTCAGTAACCCTCACTGCTGGCTGAGTTTTACCATCCTGTCCGAGCTCCACTGTTGTTTTCTAAAAACGTTCACTAGCAGAGCAGCGCCGCCGCTTTCAGCCTAACGGGCTTCCTGTGTCGTCCTCTCTGCCAATTCTCCTCCACAGCTGCCGTGTGAGCTCCATCATCAAGGCAGGAAACCATGTGAAGCTAAGATCTTCTGTACGGACCTGGAGAGATTGAGACAGAGGAAAAGAACTGAATCATGTTGTTTCTCACAGAGATTGAGAAACTGCGTGAGATAGTTTGGCATCCTGGGAAAATCAGCAGGGATCAACAGAGATGGAAACGCTGCAGGAGAATGGAGGGAAACCACTTGTAAACACAACTGTGTGTTTTCATCTTTGCTGCTTTAACAAGCCTGTTCAGTGTTCAAAAACGTCTAAGACTGCTTTGACAGTTTTTGTCTTTGTTCGCACTGATTATGAATTTATAGTTTGTTTTTGTAAAGACAACATCGCTGTCGCAGAGCCTAGACCGCTGCGCCAGGCCGTCCCAGAACCTTCATAATCTGATTTTTCAGCCGTTGTCTTGTAAATTTGCTGGTGTTTGTGGTGGTTGTCCTGTTGCATGAACCCATCTTAATCAAGCTGATCACTGCAAGATTCAGTTTAATTCAATTAAGGTTCATTTATACAGCAGCTATTACAACACCTGGAGTCTCCAGGATGTTTCCAGAGACCAGAACATGACTGTGATCAATTATTACGCAAAAAACTCCCCTTTAAGAGGGAAGAAACCTGGATCGGGACCTGGACCCCTTATGATCCAGGTCCTGATCCAGGTTTCCAAAGCTCCACTAGGACAAAGAAAATGTAAAAGCTCAGAAAGATGTGGGGAATGCCAGTAGGACGCCGGACCATGTAACACTAGAAAAACTAAGAAAACAATTTTAAATGTTATTTGAAAGAAACAGGCAGCTGGTGAAGGGAGCGCATTATTGGGGTTATTAGGACATGGGGCACATTGCTTTTACCGGTTTACTGACTCTGTGCTGCATTTTATTGCACGAGAAGTGCCACATAAATAAAGTTTGATTTGATTTGAAATCATACAGATGGAGGAAAGCCATTCTAGAGACTCGTTTTGATTTATGACTTAAAATATAGATCCTGGTAAAAACCAACTCCAAGGTTCCTCACGGCAGTGCTGGGAGCAAAGGTTGCACCATAACGAGCATTGCAATCACTGGATGGCGAATCTCTGCGGTTTTAATTGGGTTGGATTTTAAATGTGAATAAGTGTGAACTGTCCATGTTTTTATGTCTCGAAGACAAACCTGAAGCTTCGGTAACTCACTAGGATTGTGATAAGTAGAGGTGGAGGTTGTCTGTTGAACAAAGGGATCAGACAGATTTGTGATGATGACTTTGTGGTGTTGAATCACTTCATGTTCATGCGTTTCATGATCGCCAGTCACAAAACGTTGAACCTGGACAGGAACTTCATCGCATTTTGATAAACAGGGCGTTATGTGGCGACTGAGAAGCTGAATTTTGAGTTAATTGTGCACCCCTACTTTGCAGACAATGACGGACGACAGCTACGAGGTGCAGTCATGTGTGGCCGAGGCGGCCATCCAGGTCTGCAGCACCAAAGACCCCCGACTCACGCTGAAGATCACCCTCACCTCCTTAGCCATGAGGGAGGAGCACAGCAGCAGAGAAGAAGGTACTGACTCCTCCTCTCTAACTTTCATCCCTCTGTACATCCCGTTTTTAATTTGACCTTTATGTAAGAGCACACAGCTAAAGATGTGGATTGAAATACTGGAATCTGAAGGTGTAATGTCACTGTGAAACCTGAACCTGAGACAGACTGGGGGAAATTGGGCAGGATTACCCATCAAGAGGGCTGAAAGCTGAGAGGAGCACAGGAAAAGGAGAGGGCTGATATGGATCTGGGTCAAGTGCAGTGGAAATGACAGATGGACGGGAAAGGACGACTGCAGCTGGGATGAGTTGAGTTGGGATTGAGCAGAACGGAGCCGCCTGTCTCAGGTGTCGCGGTTTCCATCATCCTCTGATAAACTTTGATAAAGTCACTGATTCTGATTCGGAACAGGGATGTTGCGCTGTTTAAAGAAACCGGTTCAATAAGATAATGGAGATCTGCAAATCTTAAGTGACATTATTGAAAACTTTACTTTCCAATCTGTGAGGTTTCTGTGCTGTAAAAAAAATGAGCTGATGTTTGCTGCTGCACAAATGGGACTGTAATTAAAAAGAACGACACTCGAGTCGAGACTGAGGAGCTGCCACTAACAGCCGGGCCACTGCCAGGTTTGATCCAAGAAAAAAAAAGACTGCGTTGAGTGTTACAAGCTTAAGAAATAGTATGTTAACAAATGGCTCCAACCAACAGCTGTTTTCCTTCGGATTAACGTCCTGTCATGTAAACAAGTGCTTCTGTGTTTGTTTCTTCGTCTTCCTCTGGTTTGTTCAGCAGTGCCACATCCCATAAACTCTCCTGAACAAGAGCAGATGTGACTGTTCTGACCGGGTTTCACGCATTCAAAACGAGCACATGAACAGCTGGTGCATGACGAAGCTCCTCGCTCAAACAACCTTTTACTTGTTGTTGGGTTTTGACAGCAGCATCCAGACTGAACGCGAGTCCAGTTAGAGCATAACGTCTCCATCTAAAAATGTACAGGACAGTCGGGGTCAGGTTTACAAACCCAGAGAGCCCAGATGCTGACGTAGGAACACGCATGCAGCCGGCTCACTCCAGTAATGTCCAGAGCAGTGAACCAGGACCAGCACGCATGTGTGGATGGAAAACCACCTCTTCATAGACGCGTTTGAGAGGCTCGTTCCCATGGCGTCCAATAGACAGCGTTTCCCAACCCTGGTCCTCGGGGAACACTGCCCTGCATGTTTTAGATGTTTCCCTGCTTCAGCACACCGTGACACAAGTAGCTGTGTCATCAACAGAGCTGTCCAGACCTCGATGACAAGCTGATGACGAGCATTATGTTGAATCAGGTGTGTTGAAGCAGGGTAACAGCTAAAACATGCAGGACAGTGTTCCCCGAAGACCAGGGTTGGGAAACACTGCAATAGACTGCTGTGATACTGCTTCTGCTGGGTTCTTCTCACCAGAAGGGTGGGGTCCAGGAAGAACCCACCGTGGGTTGACCGGGTCCAGGAAGAACCCACCGTGGGTTGACGGGGTCCAGGAAGAACCCACCGTGGGTTGACGGGGTCCAGGAAGAACCCACCGTGGGTTGACCGGGTCCAGGAAGAACCCACCGTGGCTTGATAGGATCCAGGAAGAACCCACCGTGGGTTGACGGGGTCCAGGAAGAACCCACCGTGGGTTGACGGGGTCCAGGAAGAACCCACCGTGGCTTGATAGGGTCCAGGAAGAACCCACCGTGGGTTGACGGGGTCCAGGAAGAACCCACCGTGGGTTGACGGGGTCCAGGAAGAACCCACCGTGGGTTGACGGGGTCCAGGAAGAACCCACCGTGGCTTGATAGGGTCCAGGAAGAACCCACCGTGGGTTGACGGGGTCCAGGAAGAACCCACCGTGGGTTGACCGGGTCCAGGAAGAACCCACCGTGGCTTGATGGGGTCCAGGAAGAACCCACCGTGGGTTGACCGGGTCCAGGAAGAACCCACCGTGGGTTGACGGGGTCCAGGAAGAACCCACCGTGGGTTGACGGGGTCCAGGAAGAACCCACCGTGGGTTGACCGGGTCCAGGAAGAACCCACCGTGGCTTGTCTACTCCAGTCAGCGGAGTCTTCCTGCAGCTCGCTGCAGCCTCGTCTTCTCTCCCGGCAGACGTGCAGCTTTATCTGCAGTGTTCTTTCTCTCCCTGATTTTATCTCCACTTTAATAGTTTCAGTCTGCTTCCATCTTTTAATGACATATCAGACGGTGGAAATTGCAATCTGTTAGAGCTTTGATATAATTTTATTGCCTTCATTTGCCTTGTCTACTTCATTCTCAGTCAGCGGCTGAGGGTTCATGGCTGCTGAGTTTGGAGAGCCAGAATTTGTCCGCTCATTTTGAGGTGTAGTCGGAGTTGTGGTCCGTCAGTTTAAGTCCAGGATTTGGAACCAGAACTTTTGCACATAAACACTATTTTCAGGTTTGTGTTTTCCTCTTTTCATCAACATGTTTTCAAGTTTGATTTTGGTGGATGTATTTCAGCATCCTCAAGAAATTGGCATAAAACGAAGACAATGGTTGTTTTATAACGCATTTACTGTCGCTTTCTTATACTTCTGTATTTATAGATTAATTAAAGGTCATAAAATTGTGAACCTAAAAGATGTGTCCAAGCAGATTTGCAGCCACAGCAATCCATGGTTGAATAGTTTTAACAAAAAACCCTGCATGGGTGAAATTTGCGGTTCTCCAGAGATGGACCAAAAGTAAATGTTCTTATTATAGAGCCACCTTAGGTATTTAGAAGTCACAGATTTAAAAAATTCAAAAATACTTTATTAATCCCTGAGGGGACTTGTAGTAGTCGTGATTTCAGTCTCTTCAAAAAATCCCTGTAGAGGTCTATCGCGTTGCAGCGGCGCTGAAGAAGCCTCTAACTTTGTCTGCATCCAGAGTTTAACGTTCTAACAGAACACAATAACAATAACCAATTAAACATTAGGTTAAGAAATGAACCCTGAGTGAGGTATCTCACTATGGGACATGTCTCCATGTCTCCAGAAGCACTTTCACATGAAGCCAGCCTTGACTGACAGACAGAAGGTGACGTCCAAGAGGAGGGGCCTCCTCCTACTGTAGGAGCCTGAAGTCCTGATCCCTCCCCGGTCTGAGTAAGCAAACCTGTTCCTCGGTCCAGGCAAGGAGGGTGGTCTGGTGAGATGCCTCACTCATGTTTCAGAGAACCCGGGTTCATTTCTTAACCTGATGTTCTGTTTCAGCACCTCACTATGGGATGTAAAGACTCCCGTATTCACTTCAGGCGTGGACCTGGCAGTCAGCACTGCGTGAGGAAGTCTAGGCGCCGTGACATCCAGTCAGAAAAATGTGATAACGTGTGAGGCCAGCGCCCGGCAACTGAGTGGACAGTTCAGCTAGATCGACGCTTCTGGGAGTCCGACTGAGGGGGGAAGGGGGCGTCAGGCTCTTATAGTAGGAGGAGGAGGCCCCTCCTCTTGGGAGCAGACGTCACCTTCTGCCAGTCAAGCCTGGCTTCATGTGAAAATGCTTCTGCGAAAGAGAACCACAGTTCTGCAGTTCTTCAGAGTTCCTGGAACTTCGCTGCTTTCGCCTTTAAGTACATTTGGATTCAGTTTCTCTTTCTGGACCCACATTTGATCAAATGTTGTCAACACCCAACTGTTTCTGTGGCGTCTCAGAAGGGCTCCTAGAAAATGCTTTTGTTTAGCGAGCCGTAACCATGGAAACGGTCCCGTCTGGCTCTTGTTCCTGCTGTAGCGGCTGTTGCTGGCCGCTGCTCACTGACTGTTGGTTTTGTTGCCATAGCTTTGCAGGTCGCCTCACTGTGGATTGAAACGTCTGCGGCCCCGCTGCCGATGAGGCCTCTCGCACCCAGCAGCAGGAAACCCCGGGTACATGGGGCTTCCCCGACAACCAACCAATCACTGTCTGCCACAGAACCCCCCCCCCCCCATGTCTTCCCCTCCCCTACCCTTTCTCTGATGACCGGACTTCTCTCTGGGTCACCATGAAATTCTGGTCCATGTCTCCAACAAGCAGTGACTACATTACCCAGCAGCCCCTGTCCACATCTGTGTTTTTGTGCTTTAATTACTGGGGCCGATGTCTATTGGCTCACAATGGCATCCCATAATTTCATGCTGAAATAAATGGTGTTAATTCAAGGAATCTGGTTTTCTGGTCACTAATCAAAACTCCCCTCAGCTGATTTAGTGGTTGTCCTGATCCGTATGTGGTCCTGACCTGCGAGTGATGGCTCCTTCATGGCCTGCCTCCATTAAATCCACCGCTCTGAAGAAAGAGACAATCAATCATTGAAACGTATGAATGAACTCGAATCAACGTGTTCACCAGGAAAAGATTAACGTGCTCATCTGGTCAAAGTCGTCCTGCTGCTGTCAGCTCACAGGAAGTTTAAATGACAGAGAGACTTTAAATGATGTGTAATCAGAACATTTAAAATAAATGTCAAACCTGGAGAGACAATAATGTTGAGCTGGAAGGAGATAAGCACACAGAGTTCATCCATCATGTTATAATATAATTCTTTATTGGTTGAAGCTTCTTATACGAGATCAGTTTTTTAAAATACATCTTTTATTTATTTTTATTTTTTTTGTGCGGTAATAAAAAAACGACGCAGCGTTTTGTTTTTCTACATAAAACAATACATTTTGGGTTTGGTTTATGTAGGAAAATGAATGAATGCTCTCATCTTACAGTTTATTTCATATCAACTAAACGGCAGTTGTTTTTTTTGGTTGGCTAAATAAATCTGTCTGCACTTTTAAATTTCCAAAAGCTATTTTCCTCCTGACTTTTAACTGAATAAGAGCAGTTCCTGTCAGAGAGGTGGTTAGATGTGACTGCGTTACCCAGCAGCCCCGGGGGCACGGGCCATGCAGGTCGTCACTTCTTGGTCCTGGAGGGGGAGTGACGCGAGATGAAACCTGCGTTTCTCGCCTGCTCCTCGGTCCTCCACTTCTTCATCCTGTTCAGCTTCACTGCGACCTCCACAGCAACAGACTGCTGAACCACCTCGGCTGGCCGGCTCGCTTTACCCCTGACCTCTGCAGACCGGCAAACCGCCACATGAATACTCACATTTGTGCAATTGGAGACTCTCTTCTTTCCCCTCTATGATCTTCTGATCGTCAGAGATGTTAATGGCCCTGATTCTGCCGTGAGGGGACATTGATCACCATGTGATATTTGCGGATACGCTGCCGTGTCTGCCGAGCTGAGCTCTGCAGTGTGGTCTGCAGTCTGTTTCCCCCTTTGTTCGTCTGCTCGACTGTCCCACAGTGGGCTTCCCTCTGCTGCTGCCGAGAACAAGCAGCCTTCACTTTCTTTTCAGGGTGGCGTTCTCACTCTCAGATGTTTATGTTATCATCTGCTGTCCCTCTTCTTCTGCTGTCGTTCTCCCACGGCTCGGCCTCGGGTCATGGCAGGAGCGCTCCCCGCAGGCACCCGGCGTGGAGAACCTGTCTCAGCCAAACATAAACATCTGACACCCCCGGCAGGGTGAAAATATGAGCATGGCGCCCCAGAAAGCTGCAGACCAGTGTATGTTTCAGCGCTGCTCGCTTCCATTCCTGGACTCAGATGCTCTTGAGCCAGATTTTTATTTGCATCCATCTGATGAGTTCTTGCACTAAAGCATCATTTTAATCCTGAATCGGCCCGTTGGTCCTGCGTTGTTGCCGTGCTCTCATTTTCATCCTGTGCAGTGATTGATAACACACTAATCTGGCGTGATCCATTGCCTTCAGCCACTGATCTGCATCTAGAGCGAGGCTCCGGCCGGCCAGCAAGACGCATGCACTCACATGTTCTCCGGTTCCTCCTGTCAGTGTAATGAGAGATCCTGACCTGTGCATGAGAATCCCACACAATCTCTCAACTCCCCCGGCTCATATGTTCAGATCAGTGGGTCTGCCTAATAGTCGCTGTCCAACCCTGGTGTGTGTGTGTGTGTGTGTGTGTGTGTGTGTGTGTGTGTGTGTGTGTGTGTGTGTGTGTGTGTGTGTGTGTGTGTGTGTGTGTGTGAGAGAGAGAGGTGAGCATGCTCACACACTGTCTCGTCTGTCCAGAGGGGGATGAGCGGGGCGACGAGGCGAGGCAGGCTGCGGTCGAGGAAGACCCCACAGACGTCCTGGATGGGCAGACGTGCCGGGCTGCGCTGGCTGCACTCAGACATGCCAAGTGGTTCCAGGTGAGCACAGCTGGGCTGCGCACACCAACGCTGCGCTTCCTTAAATGTCCCAGCTGTTTTCATCGATCTCAGTCCTCTTTGTCATTCAAGTATTCATGTAAAAATCACAGTGCACTTGCAGATGTTGCTCTGATTGTTTTTACTTGTGTGGGAGGTTAAAGTAAACTTCGTTTTTTTGTTTTGACTGAACTTCCAGTGAACTCCAGTCTAGGCCAAACATGTCAGGAATGCAGTGACCAGCACAGAGGACAAGTCAGCTCATCGTTAAATTGTAACAGCAGACTTTTTTTGTTTTGTTTTTACATAAGAACGGCGGTCCAGAGGTCCTTGTCTTGTCCTCTGTCCCCGAAGAGAAGTGTCTAGCCATTATTGACCAAAAAGCTCTCACACGCAGGTAACTGCTGTTAAAAAATTGCACCTGAAAGAACCAGTCACTGCTTTATCTAGAATCATTATCAGGTAAAGCCACAGGATCTCCAACAGTGTCCATCAACCTCTGAGAGGATTCAGCTCACAAGGTGTCGTGGCCAGCGCGGAGCTCAGCCATGTCAGCCGGAGGCTGTGACTGCGTCTGCAGCACTGTGACGCTCAGGCTTTAGATGACGGCCTGGTGTCAGACGGTCAGCAAAGCGGTCGCTTCTCTCCAGGACAAACATCCACGACAGACTGGAAAACAAAAGCCTAACAGCACAAGACTGAAGAGAAGTTCTTTTCCCTTTCTGCCGTTTGGGAAATAGATTTTCCACAGAAGAAAAGGTGAACCCTGTCAAGAGTCCTGCATCATCTCAACAGAGAAGCATCCTTGGACCTCGGACCGTCTACGTTTGGGATTTTTTCCCCATCTAAGAAAGAGGCTTCACGTACTTATTATCTACCTAAAAACCGATGAAAAAGGATATAAAATCTCCTAAGAGCAACTTCAAGCAACAATCCAGGAGCTATTTGGTGAGGATCCATGCGTTGTCCACCGTGATGGTGGGACGAGCAACAAGACTCCACAGATCTTAATCCAGTCTAGAACCTCTAGTCAATCCTCAAAAAGTCTGGACGAGCAGATTTGAATAAAGAACGGTGATCTGTTGAAGAGTAGATCTCTATGAGTTGGGACACACCAGAGCGAAGTACGGAGGAGTTAACGCTGTAAATCTGAAAAGTTGTCCTAAATCTACTGTATTAGTTTTATTACCCAAAAAATGAAAAGAACCTGACCAAAAAATACTAAAGCAAAAGAGAGTTTGGAGGAACTAAAATCACAGCCAGGACCCAGCAGTGACGGTTGACTGTACCAGGAACAGTCCTCAACTGGATGCATGTGGGCACTTCTGCATAATTCTCGTCCACCACAGACTGTTCCTCAGCGGTTTGGCTGGAACTTTGTACGCTGCACTCGTCTTCTGCGGTTTGTTTGTGCACAGCTCCTGATGCCAAGCTTTCATTGTCTTCGCTCGATTGTGTGGACTTTCGCTGAGGTGTGTTTGCTGCAGTCAGATGTTTCCAGAAGGATCAGGAGTTGAACATGTGAGGTTAGAACAAACTCTGGTTTGTAGTGCAAGTGGATAAAGAGCATCCTCCGGATGCGAGGTCGCCAGTCAGGTTTTAGATGAACTGCCTGAACCGAGGAGGATAAAAGTCTGGGTCAGACGCAGCGGAGAGGAGCTTCCCTCGGGGAAGGAGAGCTAAATGCCAAATGAGATCAGACTGAAGCGCTGCAGAGCAGCCTGAAGGTGAATAATCATAATCACACAGAATATTGGACCTGAGGATTCACAGATGTGCAATAACGGTACGAGCACACAGCTGGTGTCGCCCAGAGTCTGTCAAGCGTTTGTTGTTTTTTTATGAGTAAAGAAATAAAATGTGACACATCTGCAGAATCAGAACCAATAAATTCATCTATGTTCTCCTTTCAGCTCAGTTCTTCTTCTTTTGCTGGTTCAGGTTTCTGAAGATGTAGGTCATATTTTTAATTGTATGACTTTATCATCGCTCACATCATTGTGGAGGAAGTTTGGCTCGTTCTTCTTTACAACAACCTTACGACTCTGACTGCAAGGCGTCCCACCCCCCCACTCCACAGTGGCTATGAGGTCTTTTCCACCAACCTCGGCACAAGTCCACTTTGGTCTCGGCTCTCTGAAGGTCACCTGTTCCAGAGGTCTTGTGGTCTGTTCAGATGTAGTTTACCTTTCCAGAGGGAAGAAGCTGTCTCCTGGCAACCACAAAGAAACAAATGGCACTCGTCGGGTCTCTAATTGTGCCGTCTTTGACTTCAGAGACGCTCGTTTAACATGCCTGCAGGGTCTGAGATGTGGATGGGTTTTTTACCCTCTGTATTCGTCTGCGCATTGGACCGGCCAGCTTTGAGACATCCTCTCCTGGGAAGATTGCCAAGTGTCTTAAAAGGTTTTCACTTGTGAATAATCTTGTCAGTGTGGAACATTGAACTTCAAATTGTTTGGAAATGGTTGTCATGATTGATGCAGAGCAACAATTATCGTCTCCACGGCCACTGCTGATGACTTGACCGCGTGAAGATAAGAACTCGGAATGTTCTGCGTATTTTTCTCTATTTGACTTCATTTTTAAGTCAAATATGGAACGGTTGAATAAATAATTGTTGTTTTTGTACTGTGGCTTAACAAAAAAGGGACGTGACTGTTTCGGAATCTTGCACACAAACGGACGAGGTGCTGGTAAACCTCGTAGATGCTGAACGCAGCAGCATCGCTGGGCAGGAAAACTGCCCTCAGGTTTGTGTAGCCATCAATAAATATTTGAACACATCATTTTCATTATTGAGTTAACTGCTTGCGTTCTCCGACATGCTTCACATTCTGGTCTGCTCAATATTTTCTTTTTTTTTCTTTTTCTTCGATTGTGTTTGTGTCTTTTGTTCTACTTTCCTCTTTGTAAGCTGTAAAACTGCAGTCAGCTCTGCCGTCTATAAACGACTATTTATTTAAAGAGCTGAGCGATTATGTTAATATTTAAACCTTCAGATGGAGAATTTGAGCCAGCTGGGTTTTTAGTTTTGTTTGAAGTTGCAGAGTAAAGCAGCACTAATAAATCTGAGAAACAGGTGTGTTGCTGAAAGTTGAGTAAAAATAAGGTTTACAAGGTGACTTCCCCAAACAAGATACAAAAATGGTGATTCCAGACTGAAAAAAGCCACACGACGCAACATTTAAGTAGTTTAAGTTGGCTGCTGAGCGTTTAACTTGAATCCAATTAAACAGGAAGGTTGTGTTAAAGCGTGACAGGTTTTTTTCTTCCCAAAGCTTTGCGTTGCTGAATCAAATACAGTTGATGCTCAACCTCTCCCAGTGACCTTGGCAGCATATTGAAACTTCAAGGGTCATGAAAGCATCCGGCCCCAGGCTGACTGCAGCTGAGCCAGGCTGCTGTCTCGTTGAAATGCTCCTCATGCTGTCCATCTGTCCCTGCAGGCCAGAGTCACGGACCTCAAGTCCTGCGTCATCGTCTTGAGGATCCTCAGGGACGCGTGCAACCGCCTGCCTGCGTGGCAGCCTCTTAAAGGATGGGTACGTGACGGCCTCAGAGTCGGAGTGAGACGTTGCCAAGGAGGTTTGAGGATGCAGTAAAGCAAAGCATGAGCTTTACGAACACAGGACAACAACCTGCGTGTCGTATGTGTGTCACTAACTGAAACCTTCATGCTGAGTGTTTCTCGTCACCTCTGCAGCCTCTAGAACTGATCTGTGAAAAGGCAATCGCCACCTGCAGCCGGCCGCTGGGCCCGGGAGAAGCCCTGCGCCGCGTCATGGAGTGCATCGCCTCAGGCATCCTCCTACCAGGTAAATAATCAATCACAGCCGCAACCATCCAGCTGTCTCTCGGTTTCGTCTGAACTCTCACAGTCGAGCTGGAGGACATAAGTCTGAACAAAACGCAGAAGCAGCGTGTGGACCGGCACAAGCAGGTGTCTTAACACAACACTAGGGAGGAAAGACATCAGCAGTGCTGCTCATCACTGTCAGAAGGCAGGCAGAGAGGGTTTTCACAGTTGATGCGTTCAAAGCGTCGCCCTTTTGCTTTTCGTCAGCCTCCGTGTATGAGGTCATTGGGCTCTGGCTGTGTAACCGCAACCTGATTGGCTGACGTATGCGCCGAAGCAGTAAAAGTTGTTTTCAACTTTTACCGGAAGCAAAGCAATTACCCACAATTCATTTCAGCAACGGATGATGTCACCCCCTTCTAACGCCTTGAATGACTTGTTTAAGAAAGCTTAACTAGTTTTTCTGTTTACTGTTTCTGCTTTTGATTTAGTTTTTCGGCACTAATACGTGATATGATGTAGTATGTTGTGTGCTGTTGCTTGTTATATTATTTATATCATTTTTAGGTCATTTTAAGGTCCAGAGGAATGTTTAAACTATATCCTCAGAATTTAAAGAGGTTTTGTTAGGATTTATGAACCCCTTTAACGATCGCACTTATAAGAGCTAATGAAAGTGAATTTTGAAGGCAGACGAGGAAACCTGCAGCTCAGGGTTCTGATGTCAGACAGAAGTACGGCGGCCCAGCAGGCTCCTCCTCCTCCGTCGGGGCGCTGCTGCTATGCGCCTTCCAGGACGACTCTTTTTAGACTTCATGGAGAGAATTTGAAAGTACCATCTCGTTTGATTCCAGTTTTAATGATTAATGTTGATATTGATGCTGCTGTCAGTGAAAATTGGGCTTTCTGCAACAAAGTCCCTCCAGCATGAAAAGTAATTTCTTTGGCCTCATCTGATGGATATTTAGTCAGGAGGACTTTTTTTGGTAATAGCAGAGAAGAAACCGTTGTCATGGGTGCAGCGTGCTGCGTTCCCTCCCAGATATGGAGCAGTTTTAATCTCATAAATAATGGGTCTTATACTCCTGCAAATAAAGAGAAGTGTGCATCATCATTTGATTCAGATGAACGTCTCCAGAAACATAAGACTGCTTTCATTCTCCGAGCCGAACCCTGACGTGAAGCTTAAACCCGAGTCATCCCTCAGGTGACACTGATGATGGTCGGTTCTGTGAACATTTCCCCACACAGACTCGACTTTTACTCCACAGCAGCCCAGTAAACATTGACACGTCCTCAGAAGTCTCTTTTTTTTCTCGTCGTTCGATCTTCCATCAGGGGAACCTGAAGCTGTTTCTTTAATCCCAGCAGAGCAGCGACTTCCTCTGATGTTGTGATTGGATTTTTATCGTGTGGCTGAGGTTGCTGAAATCAAAGATTACAGGTGTTGTTAAAGAGTAACGTTCCACCAGACCTTTCAGCATCTTCACAGGAGACACTTCAGTCGTGACTGCTGGAGTCAGGGACTGCAGTGGAAACGTTGACGTGCTTTTCGTCCACAGGAGGTCCAGGAGTTCATGACCCCTGTGAGAGGGAACCCACGGACGTAGTCTCCAACCTCAGCGTCCAGCAAGCCGACGCCATCACGCACAGCGTGCAGGTCAGTCCGCGCCACGCAGACGCCTCCTCACTCCTCCTTCACTGATCTGAAATCGGCGCTGGAAACATTAGACCGCAGCCGCTGTAACTGATCATTCTTTGCTTTACGTTTCTGAACCTTGCTGATGAATGTCTTTGGTTGGAGTCGGATTTGCATCTGTTGGCAAACTTTTATTGCATTTGAGTAAGAAAATAAGTTGTCATCAGGACGTGCAGTTTTTTTAAATCCTCCTCTCCACTCCACACGCATTTAATAATAATTTCTGAACATTTTAACACTAGCACGGAGGAAAACAGACAGATGTTTAATCTCAAAGGCATGATCAGGATTTCTGGTTCCACTGTTGCCAATATAAAGCATAAAATAATAAAAAATATTATTTTATTTTGAGATCTGAAGCTTTTTCTGTGGCCCACAACAGGCCCAGTGTCCCACACTCCTGCAGCAGCCCCCGTAGACTAGACCCAGGAATACGGGGAATTATCTTCTCCAACACTACACCAGCTGAAGCAGCTGGACAAACTCCCGCACCACCTTTAATTCGCCTGTAATTTAAAAAAAGTCCCCCGGTTCTCCGGATCTCAGGATGGACCTCATCCACTTCTGCAGCACCGTGGAGCTTTCCAACTAAGTCAGTGACCTCAAACCTGTCCTACAGTCAGTGGACTCAGCCTCCTTTTTTGAAGTTATTTTGATGGAGTTGAGAGCATCCAGGACAACTCCGGTCAACAGTCTCAGCTGTACATGGCGTTGGCAAATCCCTGCTTGTGCTCCCAACAGCTCGCCAGGATGCTTTTCAGAGCCGACTGGAAGTTGCTTTTCCATGTCCTCATCAAACTCCGCTTGACCTACCGGCGCCCGTCAGCTGCCTCCAGATTCCCAGCAGCTAATCGAGCTCGGTAGGACCGCTCCTTCAGCTTGACGGCCTGAAACGGCCAGGACGTCCTCCACCAGGTTCCAGGATTGTCCAGTTGGGACTGATTACAGAGGAAAACCTCTGAAACTGGACCCCAGCCAATACTGTGTTCATCACACTGCACCACAAATAATTTCAGTGCTCTTTCACATTGGCTCAAACACACTTTGGTGTGAGTTATTCCCATCTACATTATCCTCTTTGGTCCAGAGCTATGAGACTTGAAAGCTTCCATTAAAGGGTCCCGCGGGTCCTAAAGGAGTCGACGTCGGTCAACACTCAGAGGGAAAAGATGCTTTTGAACTAGATCTGTTCAGCCTTTACTTAACAACCAAGAAATCCTCTGCACGGAATCATTAATTAAAAGCCTTAAAGTCACGTTAAGAGTCAAGCTGGGAGTGTTTGTGTTGGTTTTTTAAGGGTCATAACAGTCCAGACTCTTTAGTCGTGTTTACAAGCTGAGCTCCTCCCCGGAGATCAAGTAGCTCTGCAGAACCTGTGGCATCTAGAATCTGTCTTTTCATGGACGTTCCTTTACATCGACCCCCTCCGAGCATTATTTCTTCCTGTTCCTGCTATAAAACCAGCCGCAGACGCTCACCTCACTAAGCGCAGTCATTAGCAGGCTCGACTAAAAGAAAGTCCTCTGTGGAGAGTCTTTAGAGAAACATCCCAGCAGGGTCCTTCAGAGTCAGCATTTTTCCTGGAAACAGGACGTGTAACACCTCCCGCTGCTACACTTGACTGAAGGAGAGTTATTCAGCACCGTAACTATCCGAGTGTCTGCACAAAGTTGGACCTGGGCTCAACCTGCAGAGCCTCATTATCCATCCAGTGAGCGTGAGAACCACCTTCATCGTTAACACACCAACACCACTATCATTACAACCACGGCCGCTGCTGCGCTGCACATGAAACAACAAGTCTGCCCGCAGGCAGGGAACGTGGGTTCGACGCTGGCGAACATCAAGGCTCAAATTCATCCTGCCCTCCGTTACTCGCTCCGTTTCTGTCTTTGTTTTGCTCTCTGGGGCTGGATAAAAGGCAAGTCTGGGAATATTTTTCAGTGTTTTCCTCCTTCATTTCAGCCCACTAACTGTTTGTGCCTCCCTTTACAATACATGCAGTTTCTTCCAACCAAACAAGTAGTTTTACACAGACACTGGGTTGCTCCCACAAGTTAATTAAAGCGTATTGATCAGAGAGTAATTGGTAGCTGTGCTGCCTCTGAAGTGTGCTGCAGGTTTTGTTGTTTTACCAGCACATTGATGGCCGTCTCTTTGTCTGCTGTGTTTCAGCATGCGGTACGCCTCCTGGCCTTTGGACAGCTTTACAAGGTCTTGAATATGGATCCTCTGCCCCCCATCAGGTCCTCTTCGAGGCTGTTAGAAGGTCTGTGTTCACGTGTTTACATCTGTCTGCATCAGTTATAGTCAGTTTCTGATCTTTTTGTTGACTTGTGTTTTTAGTCAACTGCATGTTTGCACCTTTCTATTCACGCCGACCACTCAAAGTGCTTTACACTATTCAGTAAACCTTCATAAAGAGTTGTCGGTATTCTCTGAATCCAAAGCTCAGGTCGTCCTGAGCAGGACGAGGCTCTGCCAGGTTGCTAAGCAACAGGGTTCACAGTCACTAGTGTCCCAAGTCAGGCAGCTGGGACAGATGTGTGTCTGGGGCTAATAAAGCGCCTCCTCTGCTGAAGTCTGATTAATCAATCAATTAATTTCATTTTTAATTATAATAGCTGCTCCTTCTCTGATGAACACATTGATTTTTATGAATAATTTTTTATGCATTGCAGGTAATTAATCCTTAATGTTTTAATGTTATTTAGTATAATTGTAATGAATCCACATTGATTTTTGTGTGAATTGTCCAAAGTTGTGGAGAAAGATTTCTTTTACGATCACATATGAATATCATGTGTGTGCGTGTGTGCGTGCGTGCGTGCGTGCGTGCGTGAAGCTCTTGAAGTGATGACCGTCTGTGTTTGCCCTCCAGCCGGCTGTCAGAAGAGGCTCCGGGAGGACGTGGGGTCAGATGACAGAGACTTCATCAAAAGAATGAAAGGTGACTTTGAGCATCAACTTGCTGGTTTCAGCTTCTCTTTTACCTCAGACTGATGCTTTACGTTAGATTCTCAATAGTTCAGAGAAGTTCACACACAGCAAACGTCAGAGCACGTAAACACGGTTTAGACAAAAAAAGCAATCAAGCTCAGTACAACATTATCAGAGTGGCGGGTCCAGGTCGTTTCTGGTTGTTCCTCTGGGACACACAGCTGTTCTGGCGTCAGTTTCTCAGACTCTTGTGGAGTTTGTGACGACACCGCAGTGCGAAGAGCCGGCTTGGCTGGTGGCGACTCCTCCATGATGCAGAGAACAGCAGCCGGGTCCCCACTGGCTGGAGCGTGAAGTCGAGTGACAAAGTCCAAACACGGTCTGTCACGTTGGCATCGCCAACCACAGTGGTTAAACATCTTTTTAGTTTGAACACTGGTGCTGGACAGACGCCCGGGCCGTGTCTCACACGTCCCTGCGGTGGACTTCTAATAACTAACATGGATCAAAACGGGTTCAAGAGCGGACAGCGTTCCAGTCCAGAGGAAGTTAACTCAGCCTGTCTGGCTGCAGACTCGTAGGCAGGATCATATTAAACGCCATGTGACCGGATCACCTGATCTCTCCAGAGAGGTTGAGAGTGTCGCTGCAGTGGCCTCTGATAAGATCCATCGTGGAGGCAGAAAACAGAGAAGTTATCACATTTCCTCAGAGCTGTGGGCTCAGACCTCAGCAGTGTCTAGGTCAGAGAAGGTCACGTGAGGCTGCACGCGGTCTGTACAGAACCTGGAGGAGACTTGTGGATCTCCTGCTGATGATGTCAGAACCCTCAGACCAGATGAGGCGACGCTGGCTGACTGATGATATCAGCCTTTAGAGACATCAGAGTGTTAATGTTCGCTGAAATCACTTATTTTTTAACAGAACCTAATCGAGGGGAAAAACTTCTCGCTGTATTTCAGAAGATGTCATCAGACAGCTTTGTTGAGCTCTGACTCGCTGTCGGTGATATTCTGATGTGCACAGTCCAAATCTTTACATCACATCTGATTTAAAAGAGAAAAACGTTTAAGCCGGACGGAGATGTTGTGTGAGATCTGTCAGAACAAACCCATTAATGGACAAGTGCAGCAAGATCAATTTTGACACCAGAAAGATCAATTCATTCATTTTTCTTTCTTCTCATTTAAGATAATTATTACTACCCAAATTACTTTGGGATGATCGGTAACCGTCTGGTGTTTTTACACAATATTACACTGTTGACTGAGAAAATGAATAGACAGCCAGGATAATCAATATCTCCACCGCAGCTGCAGAGTCGTCCGTCGCTGGGTCGGTGGTCTCCGTCAAACTCGTCTGCTTCCAGTTGAAAGGAGGCGACGGGAGGCAGAGACGGATGAATACTGCGGGCTACAGACTCGGATCGCAGTAACGCCTCCTCCTTCAGTCCTGAGCGTGGGTCACGACCCGACTTCATCTGTATCCTCAGCAAAGCTGAGATTTGAGAAAACAAATCCTCATATTTAAAGTCTCGTTGTTAATTCTGGGAATTATCAATCCTGGGAATCGGACAGCAAATTTAACAAGCGGGAGAAACAATAACCTCAAATTTACACATTTTATACAATTTATACATTTACTGAAGAACACAGAAGCCTTCTGGTGTGGACGATCCCCAGAAAGATGGGGCTCACTCATCATTCGTTAGCCCGACTCGGCGGAGGCGTTCTCAGCGACGTGAAGATGTAAGAACTGAAGGGCCGTGATGATGCTTGTATGGAAGTGGGGGCGGTGCTTCGCCCTCCTCATTACTTGTGATTTGCCTAAAGTTGTGATCAGAGGTGTGTGTACTCGTGAAATCCCGTTTACTCGTGAAAGGAAACTAAACCCCGGAACCGGCTCCAACTCTACTCCAGATGACCGAGCCTCCCCCCGTCGATCACCTTTTTCTGGGTCGGTCTGGGTCTGACGTCAGTAGGAGAATAAACATATCAAAGTTTTTCCTTCACGGTGTAAAGAAAGTACATTAAATTAAACGAGAGGAGGATCTTCAACGGGTCGCCAGTCTGCAGGTCTCAGCTGCTGTTTTTAGAGGGAAACCTGCTCTGAAACGGTTCTAGCAGGAGAACTTAATGTTCCGATGGGTCTGTTTTGTCTTCACTGGTCATTTTATCTTTAAATGATCAAAAACATCAGTTTCAGCAGCTTTTACTTCCTGTTACGAGAATAAACCTCCAGCTGACGCCTGCATCTTCCCTCCTTTAGTTCTGGACTGGAGGATGACTGATCCAAACCATCCCATGAATGCTCTGATGCGTCTGAACCAGATCCACCCGGGCCTTCAGTACCGTCTGCAGTCCCAATCCGGTCCAGTCCACGCTCCGGTCTTCACCATGTCCGTTGAGATCCAGGGAACTACCTACCAGGCCACTGGGAACTCCAAGAGAACCGCCAAGCTCCAGGTGGCCCTCAAGGTACCATCAGGACTGGGTTTCTGACCGGGTTGGGACTGGGTTTTTGACCGGGTTGGGACTGGGTTTCTGACTTGGTTTCTGACCGGGTTGGGACTGGGTTTTTGACTGGGTTACTGACTGGGTTGGGACTGGGTTTCTGACCGGGTTTCTGACTGGGTTGGGACTGGGTTTCTGACTGGGTTGGGACTGGGTTTCTGACCGGGTTACTGACTGGGTTGGGAACGGGTTTCTGACTGGGTTTCTGACCGGGTTGGGACTGGGTTTCTGACCGGGTTTCTGACTGGGTTTCTGACCGGGTTGGGACCGGGTTTCTGACCGGGTTGGGACCGGGTTTCTGACCGGGTTTCTGACCGGGTTGGGACTGGGTTTCTGACCGGGTTTCTGACTGGGTTTCTGACCGGGTTGGGACCGGGTTTCTGACCGGGTTTTTGACCGGGTTTCTGACCGGGTTGGGACCGGGTTTCTGACCGGGTTTCTGACTGGGTTTCTGACAGGGTTGGGACCGGGTTTCTGACCGGGTTTTTGACCGGGTTTCTGACCGGGTTGGGACTGGGTTTCTGACCGGGTTTCTGACTGGGTTTCTGACCGGGTTGGGACCGGGTTTCTGACCGGGTTGGGACTGGGTTTCTGACCGGGTTTCTGACTGGGTTGGGACTGGGTTTCTGACCGGGTTGGGACTGGGTTTCTGACTTGGTTTCTGACCGGGTTACTGACTGGGTTGGGAACGGGTTTCTGACTGGGTTTCTGACCGGGTTGGGACTGGGTTTCTGACTGGGTTTCTGACCGGGTTGGGACTGGGTTTCTGACCGGGTTTCTGACCGGGTTGGGACCGGGTTTCTGACTGGGTTTCTGACTGGGTTTCTGACGGGGTTGGGACTGGGTTTCTGACCGGGTTTCTGACCGGGTTTCTGACCGGGTTGGGACCGGGTTTCTGACTGGGTTTCTGACCGGGTTTCTGACCGGGTTGGGACTGGGTTTCTGACCGGGTTGGGACTGGGTTTCTGACTGGGTTGGGACTGGGTTTCTGACCGGGTTTCTGACTGGGTTTCTGACCGGGTTGGGACTGGGTTTCTGACCGGGTTGGGACTGGGTTTCTGACCGGGTTGGGACTGGGTTTCTGACCGGGTTGGGACTGGGTTTCTGACCGGGTTTCTGACTGGGTTTCTGACCGGGTTGGGACCGGGTTTCTGACCGGGTTTCTGACTGGGTTTCTGACCAGGTTTCTGACCGGGTTGGGACTGGGTTTCTGACCGGGTTGGGACTGGGTTTCTGACCGGGTTTCTGACTGGGTTTCTGACTGGGTTGGGACCGGGTTTCTGACCGGGTTTCTGACCGGGTTTCTGACCGGGTTGGGACTGGGTTTCTGACCGGGTTGGGACTGGGTTTCTGACCGGGTTGGGACTGGGTTTCTGACCGGGTTGGGACTGGGTTTCTGACCGGGTTGGGACTGGGTTTCTGACCGGGTTTCTGACCGGGTTGGGACTGGGTTTCTGACCGGGTTGGGACTGGGTTTCTGACCGGGTTGGGACTGGGTTTCTGACCGGGTTGGGACTGGGTTTCTGACCGGGTTTCTGACTGGGTTTCTGACCGGGTTTCTGACCGGGTTTCTGACCGGGTTTCTGACCGGGTTGGGACTGGGTTTCTGACCGGGTTGGGACCGGGTTTCTGACCGGGTTTCTGACCGGGTTGGGAGCTGCTGGCCCCAAATTGCTGTGTGAACGACTCAAAGACAGTCGTTGAGCATCGCTGAGTCATTTCTAACGTGCTCAACATCTGGAGCCGTTGAGAACCTCCAAATAAGCGAGGTGAAGACGCGGTAACTCAACACCAGCACACAGTTACTTTTTTATTATTAAATAGATAATTTTTGCTCACCTTTGACGCAGTTTTCATTCTGAGTAAACCGTTTTTTGCATCTCCGTAATCAAGTCTTGGTGTGGTTACAGGTACTTTCCCACACCGGTTGGACACCAGTTGGACTGAGTCTCTGTTTGTGAGGTGTGAACATCTCAGCGGTCTGGCGACAGTAAAGCTCATCAAGTCCGACAGCAGCTTCACAGCTGCTTTGTTTGGCTCGATTAAGGCGAACTTTGTGGTCCACTTACAGCTCCGCCCCTGGGTGTTTAAGGCTTTGCTCAGGAGACCCGCTTGACTTGAACAGAACTGGCCACCCATTCCAAGTAGTTTGTGGTCATTCTGCACTTTAAACATCTGATCAGAGACTGACAGGGCAGATCAGCTGAACTCAGGACAGAAGACGCTCCTGTTGTGGTTAAGCTGCGCTTCGCCGACACGTGCGCTTTAGTCCTCGCCTCGTTGTTGGCCACTTTGCAGGCCGAGTAGCAGCTGTTGAAGGTTGAGAATCGAGATCGGCGACGGCTCAGTCAGAAATGACGAATGCGTCAAAGTGATTCATTTCCCGCCTGTAGTGGTGTGTTCACAGGCTGTCGGGTGAAAAACGGTCTGAATGTGTTCGAAGGGACCAGTGACAGCGTAGGACTTCAGATGAACCCCCAGGTTTGTGTTCTGTCCTCGTCTTCAGGTGCTGCAGGCTCTGGGATACGTGGTCAGCAGCGACGGAGACGTGGACTCACTCAGCGCCGACGAGAAGTCAGATGGTGAGGGCAAGAACGACAGGATGTCCACAAGCTCCAGCTCCACGTCCATCACCTCCTCCACAGAGGCACCAGAGGTGGGAAACGCTCACACAGCTGGTGCGCAGGAGGACGGTTGCATCTTGTAACTGTACTGCAGTTTCCTCCTCGACTAAACACAGCAAACCCGTCTCTGACACCGATTACAGAGTGAGAATGTGAACTTCCATCGTGCCAGCGACGCCAATGTCGAGTCTGCATTCAAGTTAGAGGGACAGTTTTTCTTCCACCTTTGTGACAGCTTCTGTTGTCCGTCAGATCCAGGGATTCTGAGGGTTGTAACATGCTTTTTCTGTTTTCTGTCATAATTACAGCCTTATAATTTTAGTTGTGACTGCAGGCTCAAAAAATGGGGTAAATGTATGCTGCGGTATTCTTTCACTAAAATGCTGGGTTTCAGGCTGCTGACGATGATTCCCTCGGGAGTTTCTTCATCGACTCTCCAAGACATTATTTCTTATTATTTTATTCATCCACAAAAGCGTCAAACTTCTTTTTATAAGCAGAAGTTCATGACTGCACAGCAGAGGTCGGATATGTGTTCAGTTTTGATAATCAGATTTCACAGAGGTCTGTTTGGTGAACAGGGCCAGAACTCCCCGGATGTTGAAGCAGTTCCAACATTAGAGGCTCAGAAACTGAGCTGAAATAGTTCTGATGAGTGCAGGCGTGCCTGCGTTTTAGTGCAAACATCCTGAGCCAGTTGCACCGTCGCCAACTCCAGAGGACCCAGAGACTCAGCTGTTGTCGAGGTTGAACCTGGAGCTGCTAGTTAAATGGATTTCAGTTGCTCTGCCCTGAAAAGATGTTTAACGTTTTAGACCTCTTCTGCAACGTTGGAGGTTAGTAGAGTCGATCCCACAACCGTCTCTGCTCTCTGTCTGCAGTCCAGAGCTCTGGGCCCGATCCTGACTGCGGGAGGGAAAAACCCGGTGATGGAGCTCAACGAGAAACGCCGCGGCCTCAAATACGAGCTGATTTCAGAGAGCGGAAGCAGCTACGACAAACGCTTCATCATAGAGGTACAACATCTCACACACTGGTTTCCGCTCGTGGACTTCCTGTCCTCCTGAGTCGAGAGGGAGGCGTTTGATGTGCAGATGCAGGTTTCTCTCTGCACATCAAAACAACTTCAGATGCCAGTAAAGTCAGCTGAACATGACACCATTTATTCCTCATTTACTCCTCCAAAACCACCGCAGGTGGCTTCTGTGGACCTTTTAAAAGTAAATTCCACTTCTGCGTTGCCTGACTGAAGCTGCGTGGTGCCGCCGAGGTCCACCTCCGTGTCGCTGAACCAACTTAAACAGTCAAAAAGAGGCGGTGCTACGGATCTGCAGCAGATCAGCACATGAAAATGACTCGTCACATTCACGTCCAACGGGACGTTTCTGAGCTGTGAATGATCCCAGCTGGAACCTCGTTTCATCTCCTTCACCTCCATCATGCGGCGACTGAAGGCCTCCTGACTCTTATTTCTGGTGCTTTTACATTTTTAGTAAAAACTTCACACAAATCTGAAGTGGCGTGGTCGCGGTTATGGCCGTCCATCCCCATTAGCAGTGAAAAGTAAAGTCTTTCCCTACTGTGTTGGGTTTGTGCGACAGGTGGAGGTGGACAAACAGATTTTTCGGGGAACCGGTCCCAACAAGAAAGTAGCCAAAGCCAGCGCGGCGCTCGCCGCTCTGAACAGCCTGTTCTCCGGCTCCAAGCCGACGAGCAACAAGAAGAAACGACCCAACCCCCCGGTGAGTGACCATCGTCATCAAAACGAGCTCCTCCCACTGTCAGACCTTACAGTCGAGTCGTATGACTCCGGTTATTACCTGTCAGGATTTTCCTTTAAGCAACACGGAGACTTTGATGCTCGTTTGTACAGCTGCACTTAGTTAACTTTATTCTTACAGCAGCGATTGAAAGCAAAAGTTCAACAGACCAACCAACCAACCAACCAACCAACCAACCAACAGACTCCACTCGTCCAGCAGGCGAAACAAAGATTCCAGATCTCCTGGGACTGTCCATCAGACTTCATAAAACTTTCCTCCGGGAATGCTTCTGTCGGAGGTTTTCGTTCCACAGTCGCCTGGTGCTTGCTCAGGACGGAGGCTCGTAATGAAGAAAGGTTATGTGGCAATCCGGAGATGTCCTCAGCTCGGCAGTTATTCCAAATTAATCCAATTAATACTAATGAGTTGAGTTGTGTTATCGAAGTACTTTTACATTTACAGCTATATAAATAAAGTTCAATTGAATTAAGGCCCGTGGTCAGTGGCTGTAGGCCAGTCATCAGTCTGACTTGTTTATGGCTTTTTAAAGATTTCAAGATTAAGTGAGAATCACTTTTAAATAACAGTAAAAGATATATAAATGTAGAATTAGAGTAGGCTGAGAGAGCTAGGAAAGACCCAAGTGCATCATGGGAGACCTCCAGGGCTTTAAATCCAGGATGGACTTTGTTCCCAGGTTTTTTAAATCCAGGATGGACTTTGTTCCCAGGTTTTTTAAATCCAGGATGGACTTTGTTCCCAGGTTTTCTTGATCTCCTGCTGATGCTCATCGGAAGTGTCCCTGCAGCATGTTGGACCAGCTGGAGGAAGTTCAGACACAAATGGAGGAGCACTTTTCTCTTTGTTCTCCTTGTTTTGACAATAAAGTAAAGGTGATATTGGTTCTACAAAGTTGTTTTGTAGGTGAAGATAAGGAAAGATTCTGGTAGAAATGGTTCAAAATGCCAACCAGAGTTACTGTACGACCAGACCATCTGAAGACCTAAAGACATCAGTCATCTGGATTAAACCGTAGATTGACTCTTGATGTGTTTGTGCAGCCGAAGCGCCCGGTGGCCTCGGTGCTGACCATCCCCACCCTCGCCGCCAGACCTCCACGTGTCCCCGTCATCCCCAGAGCTCCGTACATCAGCACTCCACACACTCCTGGATACATCCCTCCAGGTGAGAAGCGAGGAAAACCGAGCCCTCCTGTCACTGCAGGTACCGACAACACACCATAATCCGGACAGAAGTGAGTCCTGATGACGTAAACACGCTTCAGTCATAAAGAAACAGCGACTCCACCTGCATGTTGCACTGGAACGTCAAGTAACTCGTGCGCAGTGTCAGGTGGTTTGACGTCATTCGCCCCGGAACAACCGTGAATGATGACAAACTCACTGGCACCAGTCACATTTGACCTTTGAGTGTATTTACGTTTGACTCAGAAATGTTGAGACACAAATGCATCAAACCAGCCCCAAACGGGTTGTTGCGTTTCAGCGACTAATCTGACGAAAGCAGATACAGTACAGTACAACAAAGATCCTGATTAAGGCGCTGCAGCTGCAGCACCGCCGCTCGTCCACGTTTCCAGGGGAGAACCTCCGATCTGTCAGAGGCTCTCATGTAAAGGTTGGAGAAACGCTGAATACAGGTGGACCGTCAGACAGCAAACAAACATTCCCAGAGGAGGAAACTGGCTATAAACCAGTGGCACATGTGAAGTTCGCTGCACGAACTCCCAGTAGCTGTCTTGATCGACTTTATCTGGAAAACAGTCTGGGATGGATATTTTAGGAGTTTCCTCCATCAGCTAAAAACCATGATGCAGGTATAAACCACCTTTCTTTTTCTCCTCCTCTGTAGGTTTTGGCGCTCCGTATGGCTTCAGCCCTGCAGGCGCTCTCCCCACTTACGGTAAAGTCTCTATCTGATCAATAATCCATCCTTCCGTTCAACTTAGTCATCACCTCATCTCAACATTTTAAGTTTGTTTTCTGGGTTTTTCCTCAGGTTTTCCCTCCAGATTGCCCTCAGTAGTTGTCCCCGTCATCAGAGTCCCCACATCTTACCCCATCACCCACCTCTACCCCTATTAGGACCGCCCCTTGTTAAATGGAATACCGGCGCTCTGGCTGCTCCTTCACAACACTTAAATCATCTAAACTACTTTGTTACTGTGTGAATGTGGCTGGATCTTCAAAGACTTGAATTAAAGCACAATCAATACTCACTTCAGGGAACTTAAACACTAACTTGTAAATATCAGCTGTTGTTCCAGAACAACAAATGACAAAAACATGCCCCAGACAAGCACCGGCTGAACCTCAAATGAAAGAGAAACCGAAGAAACATGATGGAACTCTGCACACGCAAGTCTTTAAATGCTGCACAAAAAGTAGGGAAATTAGTGTTTGATAGATTATTGTTTTTATTGTAACAATGCTCCTCGGTAAAAACCGAGTTTTAAATGTTTCTTTGCTTTTAAATGTTGCTGCGTGTGTAGGATGGGGGCTGGGGTGGGGGTGGGGATGGGGGCTGGGGTGGGGGTGGGGGTGGGGGTGGGGGTGGGGGTGGCGGTGGCGCCCATGAAACATTTCCCAAATAAAACAACTTTGACTCTTGTTTGGTAAACTGGAGAAGATTCGGCAAATGTTTCATGGGCGCCACCCCCACCCCCACCCCCACCCCCACCCTCATCCTACAACCGCAGCTCCATATAAAAGGGAAATAAACCGGTTTTCCAGCGAAGCATCGTTACAACAAAGAAATAATCTACCAAACACAAATTTCCCCACGTTTTGTGCAACATTTACATTTGTTGTGTTTACTCACATTTTTTTCTCCTCCATTAAAAATGCCGACCTCTGCTCATTTATTTCTGCATTATAAAAACAAACTAAACAACATCTGCTGATAAAATGACCCACAATCTGGTCTACTTTCTGGTTCTGGATCTTCCTCCGCATCGTTGCGAGTTAACAACTTCCTAACTATGAACACAGAAACAAGGAAACTTGTGAACCGACAACCAGCTCAGAATGTCTCATATAAAAGTAAAAAGACTACAGCTGATGTGTACCAACGAATGTACTTCAGCTCAAGTTTGGCAGGTTTGTTTTAAACTACTACTTGCTGACCCAGACATCGAAAGCATTGCTGATGGGGGTATCTCCGTCAGGAGCTTGATTATTCCCTCATCAGTTCCTCCTGGATGTGAACAATGTTTTCCATTTCATGTTTGTTTTGTGAAGATGTTTTCAAGTTTAAACGACACAGACAAACAGGTTTCCACTTGTCGGCTGCACTGAGACGTTTCCTTTTGTTGGAATCTGAATGTTTACACGTACTGTTGAGTTAACTTTGGGACATTTTATTTTGACCTGTGTGTAGGTGATATTCTTTTTAAATAAATTATTATTTTTGTCAAATAAGGCTGTGGTTGGTCGTGTTTTCAGAGCGACTTATTTTCTAGTTGAAACCTCAAACTCGTCATTTCTCTCCTGCTCGTTACTTCTGGGAACGTCGTCTCCGGTCCCGTCTCCGGTCCCGTCTCCGGTCCCGTCTCCGGTCCCGTCTCCGGTCCCGTCTCCGGTCCCGTCTCCGGTCCCGTCTCCGGTCCCTGCTGTTCACTTTGTCGGGCATTTTACCGCATCAACAACGCTGAAACTCGCTCACAGCTGCAGTGGACATGATGGCGGAGAAGACTAAACAACCCAAAAAGCTAATGATAGAGGCAAAATGTAGATTCAAAGACCGAGCAGGAGTAATTGTGGACCGTCGTAAACGTGACTAAACCCTCACGGATGAAGGGAAACCGAGCTAAAATCACCACAAAGGTTCTCTGTTCGGCTTTTAATGACATTGGTCTGTTAGCCTCATAATGATGATATAAAACTAGTCAGTTTAGATCTGGTGACATTTTCAGAAGCGTCTGGTTTGCTGCACGATGTAACAGTGAAGCACGGCAGTGGCAGCATCATGTGCTTTCTAGCAGGGATGAGTGATGCACTTAACGCAACAAAGTCTACCGATTGGCTGGATATTAAACAATATCAGAAGATCAACGTTTGAGCGGTTGCAAAGCGGTTTAAGGATGACAAAGTGAAGGGACCGGAGCGGCCGACGGCGGCCTGGACTTCAACAGGAACATTTTGCTCAACTTTACTTCCAGCTGTATATCAATATGAACAGATGATAATAATTTTTGTCCTCTCAAATCACTCGTAACCGCATCAGAAATGCAACAACTGGCTCGCGTTTCCAGTGGAAAAGTAAACAGTTTTCACTGATTTTTCTTCCATCTCTGTATATTTATATTGATGAGTAGCTTTACTTACCGCGTGAGTCGTTATCTGCAACAGAAAACAAACAAAAACACGAGTGTTAGATTAAAAATAAAAAGCACGTTCAACATTTGAGAGGACTCTCAGTAACCGCTTCATGACAGATGTAACATCTGATGGATAACAGACCTCTGCACCACACGACACATATACTAGTCATCACTCAAAGTGGGTCAAAACAGTTAAAGATAAATATATAAGAAATAAAATGATACAAAAAAGAACACATTAGGTTTCCATCCGCTCCAATACTGATGGTATAAACACTCCAGTCTCGGATTCACTGGATCTCAGCGCCGCGGTCGTCGCGGGCGACCGGGACATGTTGAGAGACCGGTTGAAGACCTGGGTGGGACCTTCTGGTACTTGCCTGGACTTGCTTGGAGACCCGTCTAAAAGACGGCGACTAGTTTGTGTCTTTAGGTTACTAATGGGAGCTGGGATTCTGGGACTCTGTTTAACATCTACGTGCTCCCACTCACTCAGATCATGAAAAACTAAACCAAATGTGCTACCAAAACTACACAGATGACACACAAATCTATTTAACCATCTCGCCAGGAGACTGTGAATCGAGTGGACGTGCACAAACCAGGAATCTGCCTTTATTTCTTCATCTCATTTGTTTAATTCTGCTTTAAAACATTTACTTTTTAATGCAAATGTCTTTAGTGTTTTTATGTAAAGCACTTTGCCTTCCCTTGAAAACTGGTAAAGACAAAATTGGCAATGTTTTTAATTTCACTATATAATAAACACTTGAAATGAAACTGAGCAGGGAGGAGAAATAGAGCACAGGCCACACTGGGCAGGATGCAGGTTCATGACAGCGGGAACGGGAAGCAAACGGGCTGCTCGGGAAAACCTCATCTGCCTAAACGGAACAGAGACACACGACTGGGCTTCACGAAACTGCATCAGGACCTCAAGAACCATGTCTGATGGACGGATGAGACCAAATGCATAATTTCAGCATGAATAACGGCGTCTACTGTGAAGCCGCGTGGTGGAGAGACGATGGAAGCGGGCGGGTTTGCACCGAACCAGGGCGCCTCGCAGCCATTTTATTCCCTTCTAACCTATTTAGCTGCAAGAGGTCCCACCAGGTGTTTCTTCTCAACACCACTAACCAGTCACTGCTTTCTGTCTTTAAATGACATTTTACACCATCAAACTTTTTCTTTTTTCTTTTACTGGAGTTGTGTAAAACTGTAGTGGTCTAAAGTTTGAAGGTACAACTTCTGCTTCAGAGTCACATGTATCCAGTCATTCAGGTCACCTCAGTGGCCTCAATGTAAAAAAGAAAGTCGCGTGTTTGATGATGATGATGATGATGATGATGATGATGATGATGATGACCACGTTTGTGATGTCTCCTGTCTGCAGGGGGCCTGTACATCGACACCGCCTACTACCAGCCTCAGACCATAGCCACGCCTATAATCATCCACCTGGGCCCTCAGGATCTGTTCTGACCTCTGGAAACCGGACTCCACAGACTCTGCTCCCGGTTCATCCCTCACACTTATTAAACCACCAGTGACTTTCCCGTACTACCCAACATGCAGCTGCAATATGGAAGAAGACGACACCTGGAGCGGCGCGAGTCCAGGTCGGGTACCGGTGAAGGGAGGCTCCTCCTCCACCCAGTGAACCATGAAGAAAACACAGTGATGGTTGTTCTGCCCGCCGGAGCTGCTGAAGCTTCCAGACCCGAGTCGACCCGAGTCGACCCGAGTCGACCCGAGTCGTCAGCACCACACACCCAACCTCACACTCTGTAAATACATTTACTATTTGTACATATTAATGTGTGAACTTCAAACATTTACATGCGTGTGTTCATAAACTTGAATCTACATCAACAGCAGTGAGTGAAAACGCTTTGAATTTAACTCCCGTATCATTTATACACAATTAATCCACAACACTACCGGTATATATAAAATCCTGAATGAAACATAAGTGCATTTGGAAGAATAATTAATACAATTCCAGTTTGAATATAAAAATTTGACAAAAGAAAAAAAATAATTAAATGAAAGATTGTCTTAACGTTTGTTATTTCTGCCGTTTGTGTATAAACCCCGTCCAGGAGCCCAAACAGGGTCATTTCCCTCTAGATTTATTTAAATATATAACCTGTTAAGACAGTTCAGAGTTGGAACCAGTAAATATATGAACTGCTCCTTTGCTGATTTAAATGGTTGTAAATGTTCCAGAAAGAAGCTTTTCAGAGATGCTAATATTCACTTCATTAATCGTAATTAAAGTATTTTATTTTGTATCAGAATAATGACACGCATCTGCTTTCATACCGGTCATCTCAATGTCTCTGACCAACCGGAACCAGGCTCCAGGTCGCGGGTCACCGGGTCGCAGGGTCACCGGGTCGCAGGTCTCCAGGTCACCGGGTTGCAGGGTCGCGGGTCACCGGGTCGCAGGTCACCGGGTCGCAGGGTCACTGGGTCGCAGGGTCACCGGGTGACCGGGTCGCAGGGTCACCAGGTCGCAGGGTCACCGGGTCGCCGGGTCGCAGGTCACCGGGTCGCAGGGTCACCGGGTCGCCGGGTCGCAGGTCACCGGGTGACCGGGTCGCAGGGTCACCTGGCCGCTCCCGGCCATGTGTATCTGCGGCCGGTGGGTGGTGGCGGTCCCGGCCCCCCCTGGGCTGGTCGCGCTGCTCTGGCTCCTCTGTCCCTCTTCCCTCCCGCCTTCCGCCTGCCCCACCCTCTTTGCCTGTCCGGCACCGTGGCTACTGGAGTTCGGTGTCGCTGTCGCGTCGCCGGGGCGCGTGGCGGGGGCCGATGCATTGGCGGGCCACCGGCGACACTGTTTCTTGCCCGTGCGGGGCTCGATATGTTTGGGGGTCGGGGGATCTGGGGGCATATCGCGGCTTTGTTTCCTTGAGCCTGCTGGGTCTCCAGCTGGTAATGGTCTGTACTAAGGGAGGGTGTGGGATCGGCGGCCTCGGATTCCTCCCTCCCCTCCTGCTGGCTGCGGCCGCTGCCGTGGGGGGCTGGGGTGGCCCAGGGCTGGGGGGAGGGTTGGGGCGCTGACCGATGACGATAGGAACCAACAACGGAATGGTAAGAATAACTAGTTAAAGGAGGAAGTGTTTAAATGACTTAATATTATTAGTTTTGTAATTAATAAATGTATTATTATTATTATTATATTCTTGTATGTATTTATGTGCAAATAAGTGAGTTTATATACATAGATGCATGTTTTATATGTGTATGTGTATGGGTGTGTGTGTGTATGTGTGTGCGTGTGTGTATGTGTATGTATTGGTGTGTATATATGTGTGTGTAGTTATATACGTGAGTATGTTTGTGCATATGTGTGCAAACGTATGTGATATGTATGTATGTATGTACGTATGAATAGCTGTGTGTGTGTATGTGTGCGTGCGTGTGTGTGTGTAGTTATATACGTGAGTGTGGTTGTGTATATGCGTGAATGTATGTGGTATGTATGTATGTATGAATAGCTGTGTGTGTGTGTGTGTGTGTGTGTGTGTGTGTGTGTGTGTGTGCATGCATGCACGCACGCACCTGTGTGTGTGTGTGTGTGTGTGTATATGTGTGTGTGTGTGTGTGTGTGCGTGGGTGTACATGTTTAGGTATTTGTGGGTGTGTATCCCTATGTGCATGTATCTATTTAGGTGTATGTGGATACATGCAAGTGGATGTATATACTTATATGGATGATATGCATGGGTGTGTGTATATATGTATGTATGTATGTATGTATGAATATGAGTTGCATGAGTGTAAGTAAATGATTACGAGGAAATGTATTGTGACATGAACATGCAAAGTGTATGCATATACTGATATACTATATGCAATGATTTAAAGGTATGTGTATGTATATCATATGAATAGATACTTATGTGTGTATGTGTATATATATATATATGTATATATATATATATATGTATATATATATAGGTATGTATGTGTGTGTGTATGTATGTATATATATATATATATATATATATATATATATATATATGTGTGTACTTCAATTAGGCACACCTGTACAGCATGTATCAATGTATATTTGTATGTATGTATAATCATGTACATGTGCATATGTATTTTACACCTATGCATAGCAAAACTCTTAGATGTCCACACATTAATCCACGGTTTATTTTCATTGATTGTATGAATATGTGTGTGTGTGTGTGTGTGTGTGTGTGTGTGTGTGTGTGTGTGTGTGTGTGTGTGTGTGTGTGTGTGTGTGTGTGTGTGTGTGTGTGTGTGTGTGTGTGTGTGTGTATGGATTATTTATCTATCTTCTATGTTTATAACTTTATTTTGATATATGTGGACATGTATGACTATTTAAATACTTCTATGCCTATTATATATATGACTTTTCAATACTGCCTCCAACCCCCCCCAAACGCTCAAATGATGTGATTGTAAATAGAAAGCTCCTCCCCCCTTTTCTCTGTTTTCTTTTTTGCTTATAACACCTGATTGTCTTGTGTCCACTTTTTACTCTTTAAACAACACATTATAAACTCTTCTTGATGCATATTACAACACAGACACCAGACTGCACCACCACTGTCTCGTCTCTCTCTCCTGCTCTCTCTCTCTTCACCCTCCACACCCGGTGACTCTAGCCCTCCTCTGCAGAATATTTATATCCCTCTTTCTGACTCTCCCTTTACTTTTATCTTGTTTGATTTCTCCAGGGATCAATAAAAATATAGTTTGACTGTTATGAGGGCTGGTGAAGGTAGCACACTTGCACACACCCACACATACAAAACACCCTTGGTTACTAGATTAAAATGCATATATACAACTCCGGTTATACCAACATGGTATCAATCATAAATATATGTGCAAACAAGGGCAAAAAAAAAAAAAAAAAAAAAAAAAAAAAAAAAAAAAAAAAAAAAAAAAAATAAACCCCGTCCAGGAGCCCAAACAGGGTCATTTCCCTCTAGATTTATTTAAATATATAACCTGTTAAGACAGTTCAGAGTTGGAACCAGTAAATATATGAACTGCTCCTTTGCTGATTTAAATGGTTGTAAATGTTCCAGAAAGAAGCTTTTCAGAGATGCTAATATTCACTTCATTAATCGTAATTAAAGTATTTTATTTTGTATCAGAATAATGACACGCATCTGCTTTCATACCGGTCATCTCAATGTCTCTGACCAACCGGAACCAGGCTCCAGGTCGCGGGTCACCGGGTCGCAGGGTCACCGGGTCGCAGGTCTCCAGGTCACCGGGTTGCAGGGTCGCGGGTCACCGGGTCGCAGGTCACCGGGTCGCAGGGTCACTGGGTCGCAGGGTCACCGGGTGACCGGGTCGCAGGGTCACCAGGTCGCAGGGTCACCGGGTCGCCGGGTCGCAGGTCACCGGGTCGCAGGGTCACCGGGTCGCCGGGTCGCAGGTCACCGGGTGACCGGGTCGCAGGGTCACCGGGTCGCAGGTCACCGGGTCGCAGGGTCACCGGGTGACCGGGTCGCAGGTCACCGGGTGACCGGGTCGCAGGGTCACCGGGTCGCAGGTCACCGGGTCGCAGGGTCACCGGGTGACCGGGTCGCAGGGTCACTGGGTCGCAGGGTCACCGGGTGACCGGGTCACCGGGTCGCAGGGTCACCAGGTCGCAGGGTCACCGGGTCGCCGGGTCGCAGGTCACCGGGTGACCGGGTCGCAGGGTCACCAGGTCGCAGGTCACCGGGTCACCGGGTCGCAGGGTCACCGGGTCGCAGGGTCATCGGGTCGCAGGGTCACCGGGTCACCGGGTCGCAGGTCACCGGGTCGCAGGGTCACCGGGTCACCGGGTCGCAGGTCACCGGGTCGCAGGGTCACCTCGTCGCGGGTCACCGGGTCGCAGGGTCACCGGGTCGCAGGTCTCCAGGTCGCAGGGTCACCGGGTCGCAGGGTCGCGGGTCACCGGGTCGCAGGTCTCCGGGTCGCGGGTCACCGGGTCGGGGGTCGCGGGTGCGTTTCCAGAGGTGACGACATTTGCAAACGCGGTCGTGAAGCTGTGCTGCTGTGTACGTCAACGGTACATCAACTTATGAAGCATCAATAAAGACAAGTATGGAGAAACAAGACACCCAACAATGTCATTGCTGGTGTTCTTGGAAACGTTGAACTTTTCAACAACAAATTAGAAAAAGATGCTGGTAATCTGATTACTCCTTGATGCCTGATGTTGCTTATTTGAAAGTCCTGAGACCTCTGCACCCGCCCCAGATCAAAACACCCAAAAACAGACTTAGACTATTTAAAAAAATTCTAAACAAAATAAAAAACGAGTAACTGTTGAAATACAGAAGCAGTAGATTTCAATGTTTAAACACTGTAAATTAAAAAACAAAAGTATAATTTTCTGTATTCACATATCAGGCGTCCATGAGTTAATATCTTATTGGGGAAATTTAAAAAACAAAACAAAAACAGTGAGCCTGCATAAGTTTGACACCCGTCAGAACTTTTGTGTAGATTTTCACTTCATCAACTCTTATTATAATCAGTATTAAAGCATTTCTGAATTGATCTATTGGTCTGGTTTTATGAACGTTTTTGTCACCACGGTGACTGATCAGGAGCATTTGCAGCTGCATCTTGAAGATTTCTGTGCTTTAATAAAACTCCTTTTAACATTTTTACTGCATATTAAAACTTGTGTCCCCTGATTTCTGATCATCAATATCTAGTAAACATTTGAGGGGTGTGGAGGTGAATTTTATGGCTTTTTTTTTGATGGAGTGACACTTTTATTAAACAGTTAAAAATCATATTAGTGTCCATATTGTCCTAATTTTATACCATCTAATTTGAACCTCCTGTGAGAAGCTCTGCGTTGAGCACAAGTCTGAGGACTTTTTACAAGCACTGACAAACGCAAGCGGAGGCTCATGAAGACTCAAACTCCCGCTGTTGCCGGTACCGTACGTCAGCGGTTTGAATCCAGCTTGAACTGGATCAAAGAAACGGAAAGCGTTCAGCTGGACTCAGCTGGACTCAGCTGGACTCAGCTGGACTCAGCTGGACTCAGCTGGACCCTCACAACCTGCAGATCCACCAGGATGGAGGACACAGCTGATCCTTGCTGCAGAGACGTAAACGTCCACTTTCAAATTGACTGCTGAAATAAATGCACACAGTCAGGAGAACGTGACCATACAAGGAAACCCCGCCCCCTGTGACATCAGAGACAGCTGATATGAAAAAACCAGTAATACTAAATATACTTTTGAAACCACTGACTCGTCTTTGATAATAGTTCACTAAAACATAAAAACATAAAACGGTCTAATTTGGCCACTAAAAAAAAAAAAAAGGTAATTTCTTACGTAAGAAAGGATTTACTTTCATTCTCGGTCACAGAATCACATCCCCGACTCGAGCGATAACTGGGTGAAAGTAAAGACGCCGTTACGAGACAGACAAACGGCTTCTGTGGTTCTTCTCTCCTCAAGAGTTTGTCTTCATGTTGAAGACGTAAACGTTCATTTGGTTTGTTTTCAACCTTAAAGCTGAAAAAACAAGTAGTTAAGTTTGGTGGCAGCTGGCCGGCGTCGTGCCAAGGCTGTTGGCCCCGACGGCAGGAGTTGTACATTTCTATGACGCGGCGCCGACCCCACGGGAAGACGATATAGATTTGACCTTCTCATTTTCAAGGAGTTTTTATGCGTGTGGTGTTTTTCTTGGTAGAAACTGTTTGGAGACACGGCAGGTGCCCAGCTGGCGTAGAATAACCCCAGACAGAACACAAACGTTTGATGTCAAGCTTAGAAAAACGTTTCAGATTTTCTGCCAACTACAGGCAGAATTGAGGAGACACAAATGACCGGTCCTGATGCAGAGGTGAAAGTGACCAGAGGAAAGCGACGGACGTTTTTCTGCTGTGCAGATTCACCGCTGGCAGCCGCAGACGGGGAAGCCTCCCCTGCAGCCAGCCGGAGGTCGTCTACAGCCGACACTTATCAGCCATTTGATCCGAAACGAGCGGGTCTGCAGAGAGCGGCAGCTCGGCACCGTCCTGCTCCCACCGAGCCTCCAGGGATGTTGTCTCTCATTTAGGGGACTGATTCGACAGCACGACGCCTCGGTGTGCGAGATTGCATCAGCTGTTGGGATGCTCTGTGTTTGTTTTTCTTTTGGTGAAGCTGAAGCAGACAGAGAGGATGGTATCAGATGGATTTCCAGATCCTGCTGGTATTTTTAGTGGTGAGGATGATGCCAGAAGGTGTTAGATTACGCAATGTGGGCGCACGCCGCCCACTCTGATGGCAGCTTGTCATCTTATATCAGCGCTCAAGACCACTGTGCAGAAAACAAGAAGTTTAATCTTTTTCTTTGACCGAAGCAAACACCCCTGAAACTAGCCCAGTGGATGAAGAAAGACACAAATGTGGGTCCTGCCACTTACGAAAAACAAGCTTAGGGGCTACACCGGACCTCCTAAATGAACGTGATACAGAAAGATCAGGAAATGGCAATTCGACTGACCACCGAGGCGCCAAAAGTGAGTCAGTCTGTAGTGACCTGCAAGTTCAAATGTCAAATGTACAGCAGAAGTAAACATATTTACAGTCTGGTGTCAAACAAAAGAACATTTTGTCACTACAGCTACATTTCAATTGCACAGAGATACATGTTTTTGTGGCGGATCAAGTAAAAGTATAACATGAACATGTTAATGCCTAATCATTATTTCAGCTACTCAGCAGCTTCAGTGAACTTTACACCTGAACTGTGAGTGAACCTAACGGGACTTAACTGCCCTCATTTGGAGAAGATATGGCTTGTTGGGCTGTTAACTGCACAGACAGCCTGCCGTGACCTGGCTTGTGCCTGGTCAGTTCCTGCCAATACAGCATTGTCCAGAGCAACAGCAACACATCCAGAGATGATGTCACAGAGTTTTTTGAGATGCAGCAGAAACTAACAAAGTCAATAACAGTTAAAACTCAAATACGGAGATCTGAAGGAGTTTCCAGCGGTGAGGCTTCATCAGATACAAATATGCAAAGCAAATGCTACTTTGGCCTTAATGTTTATGTTTTGATGATTGTGGCACACAAGCAGGAAGCTAGAATGTAAAAGATGATTGTTTATATCAAAGTTATCAAAGCAACAAATAGAAAAAGAAGTGCAGTAATAAGTGGCATCTATGTGTACGTTACTGAAGTAAACTCAGCATGAGTAATGTCTCCCAGCAGCTGCTGACTGAATGCAACAACATTTCAATAGACATACGTTTTTAAACTTTTAAACTGTTAAAAGGGAGGTCCCTCTCTGCTGTGCTTGAGTTCTGCCAACGTACCCACAGATGTTGACACAACTGTACTCTCACTCCAGGCATCAGGTTACTTTTAAATGAGCTGCAGTTGTGGTTTTGTTGTTTTAAACCCACATTTACTTCTTTAAGATAAAAGGTGGACATTTTCAACAAAAAAAAAAAAAAAAAAGTCCCGCATGCGTTTTCTAATTAAGCTACATTCTGCTTTGATGCCGTCGGAGGCCTGATTAAAGACATTCCTTCATCCCCATAAATATTCCTTTTTACCATTTAGTTTGTCTTCGTGTTACTGTTTGCTCGTTTTTCTGATGATCTTTTATTAGAGGCACTGGTCGAAAACTAACCCTCTTCCTTTTAGGACGGTTCAGTTTCATTGCAGTTGTTTTTTGATCTTGTTGAACTTGAGTTACGTTTTTTTTCCCCACATTTAGATTTAACTTAAGTTTGGTAAATTGTGTATTTTCTTTTTTGTACTTTCCCTCTTGATTTTTTTCCTCAGGAGACTGAAATATCAGCAAGTCTTTTTTTAGTGTGTTGAAACTAAAAGCTGCAGTGAGTCGCAACCAAAAGAACAAACGTGACCACAGCGCCCTCTGCTGGCCAGCTTCACTCACAGACGCTGCTGTGTAAGTGAACGGGGGGGGGGGGGCAACAGAGAAAACAAGATTTCATATAAACTAAAGAGAAAAAATTAATTGAAAGAATAGAAAAGGCAGAAAAAAGGAAATGAAACAGTGTAAAAGAAAGAAAAGCAAAGGAAGGATGACAGTGTGGAAAAAATACAAAGTGCATAAAATTATGACGAAAACAAAGTGCAAAATGACCAAAGAATGAATAAATACTGTACAAACGGACAAATAAAGACAGGAGATTTAAAAAATATATAATTCAGAGAGGATAAAAAGAAAGGAGGGACAAAATGGAAAGCAAATAAGAAAAGACAAAGAAAAGGAGGAAAATTATTTGACGAGCAGGTGTCAACAGGAGCCACTAGATGGCAGCAAACCTCCTACTGTCCATCTGGACTGACAGCTGGGAACAAGGTCTCCTTTGTCTCTTCAAACTCAGTGAAAGTTGATCCATGAGGGAACAAAACACTTCTTTTCTCTGCCAAACATCCGACTCTCATCGAGCAGTTATCTCAGTGTGATCGTTTCTTCATCGGTTCATGGCCTCAGTGAACCCCTGAACTCTTCAGGCTGCTCTGCACAGACTGGCCACTCAGCACTTTTAGCAAAGTCTTTTCACAGCCATCTATTAAAGGAGCTCTGCATGTTGATCACGAGAAGGTTCTGAAAGGATGGAGCCAGCTTAACGTCAGGTCAGCGCTGCAAAGAACGGATGATGATGATCCTGTGTCTAAATCCATGCAGGACAAACATGATTAAAGGCACATAATGTAAATCTTGTTGGGTTTTTTTAAAGAAAATCACCTGATGTTAGTGGGTTTTGACTCATCCGTGTTTAAATTGGTTAAACGCTGAATATTAGGACCAAACAACTCCATTGTTGCTTAAATGCTGTGGTTTGTTCAGATGTACTTTTCCACATCTCAGACAAGCTACAAAGTTATTTTTAGACAGACTGAATGAACAAAACACAGAATCCAAAAAGAAGGTACTAACTTTGTACCTGACCGTTCCTTAACACTTTAAAGATGCATTGAATGCATTGAATTTCTTTTCATTTTACTTTTGATTGTGTGTTAAACTCCACATGTCCTCTCCCTTTACCGATGGTGACAGCATACTTCCCAACCAAATTAAAACCACTACTTGCACCACAGCTAAATGTGCACGTGAATGAAAGCAACAGCTGTTTCACAGATCGAGAACCTGAGAAAAAGGAAACCGGTTTTATTTGGCATTTTAGTTCTGGAAACATGAACAGAAAATAAACTGCTGCATGGGAAAAAAGTAAAACAATAAACCATTAGCTCTGCAAGTTCAAAAAAAGCTCCTATCACAGATCTGAAAATAAGGGTTTCATTAAAAACTGTAGGCAAAAAAAGCACATCTGCTGTAGGCAGCACGGTCCAGTTAGGTCCAGTTAGGTCCAGTTAGGACCAGTTAGGTCCAGTTAGGACCAGTTAGGAGCAGTTAGGAGCAGTTAGGAGCAGTTAGGAGCAGTTAGGAGCAGTTAGGTCCAGTTAGGTCCAGTTAGGACCAGTTAGGTCCAGTTAGGACCAGTTAGGACCAGTTAGGTCCAGTTAGGACCAGTTAGGACCAGTTAGGACCAGTTAGGACCAGTTAGGTCCAGTTAGGTCCAGTTAGGTCCAGTTAGGTCCAGTTAGGACCAGTTAGGTCCAGTTAGGACCAGTTAGGAGCAGTTAGGAGCAGTTAGGAGCAGTTAGGTCCAGTTAGGTCCAGTTAGGACCAGTTAGGTCCAGTTAGGTCCAGTTAGGTCCAGTTAGGACCAGTTAGGACCAGTTAGGTCCAGTTAGGACCAGTTAGGACCAGTTAGGACCAGTTAGGTCCAGTTAGGTCCAGTTAGGACCAGTTAGGCTTTGTTTAGTCTGCCCCTGATGAACGCAGCCTGTATAACATGACCGCTGCACATCAGGGTGAAGTAATCAGGCGGGAGCTGCAGATGTATAGATGAGCAACACTGGATGTTTTTAAGCAGCGATCCAAACCCTAACGTGGCTTTTAAAGGGCTGCATCAACTTTCATTTGTGTTCAGAATGAAGTTGACCTCTTTAAAAAACATTTTAAAACCTTTTAACGCCCCCAAAGCAGCCCATTATTTCACGTGACTGTCACACGGCTGCAGAGGGTGACAGTTACTCTCACGCTCACCACTTTGGACGTCGCATAAATGAAGCTTTGCTAAGCCCCGCCCCCCCTTAGTTACCGTTGTCAGCTCAGACAGTCTGTCTGTGCCATCTGTGCGAAACCATGTCCTAACATGATTAGAAAAATGTTTGGACATAAAAAGGACTACCTTCTGTGACCAAGAAGCTACAGAAATGTTTTTTTAAATATGCAGATAGAATTTAATCATATTTATATTGTCTTACTTTAGTCATTAGTCAGTAAACATCTGAATGAATCTCTGAGGGAAAAAAAAGGAAAAGACAAAGAACCGTTAGAATAAAAAAAGATTAGAAATCACTGGAACTTGTCTTTTCTAGTGAAAAAATATTTGCCCGATGTATTGTGGTGTGGCACGTTGTAATCCGTGTTCTGCACATTTCCTTTTCAGGATTTTCTTCGTCATAGTGACTTCGACGGGTTCCTTGGTCTCTCATTGGCTGTAGCTTATACAGATTCCCCCCACAGCTCCAGATATTTGTTTAATATCCGTCAGCCTTGATCAAGTGTCTAGTCCCAAATCCCAACAACCTTCTGCCAATTTGCATCGATGCGTTAGAAGCTCTTTGTTTAGTTTGAAGGAGTCTCAAAAGTACTCAAATATTCCTTCAAAGAGATTCAGACTGATTAAAACTTAGTGCTGCTTTAAAGTACCCATAAAAAGGCAACTCTGCCACCTACTGTCACAAACCTGCACCTGCATTAAAAAAATCATTGCAAAAAATAACAGGGGGTTTTGGATGGAGGCGATGTGCCTATGAATATCTGACTAAAGCCGGCTTCATTCTTTGCCTTCAGCCAATTCAGCTATGTTGATGTTCAATTCAGTTCACTTCAGTTTCATTTATACAGCGTCTACTACGACACAAGTTGTCTCCAGGATCTTTCCAGAGACCAGAACATGACCCCCAAGCAATTATGACATAAACAACAGCAGGTAAAAACTCCCCTTTAGGAGGGAAGAAACCTGGATCTGGATCATAAAGGGGGACCCTCCTGCTGAAGACCAGCAGGTAGAACAGGAAGTAGAGAGAAGAGACACGGACACACTGTCAAAGGTACCAAAGACCAGATCCATCAGAATAATTATCTGTTAACTGGAGAACTGAGAGTTTTCTGTCCATCAGACTGGTACCTGGTTAGTTGGTGGACTACAGAGACCACTATCTAAACAGGTGTAGACAGCAGATACTGAGGTGGTCAGAGGTGGGACTGCAGGTCAGTGGATCATGTTGGTGTCCCCCTGCAGCAGGTCTACAGCAGCAGATCCAGATGAAGCTGTGTTGAAGACCAGCTGCTCCAGTCTGGTCCTGCAGCTGCAGCTGTGACTGCTGGTCCTGACACACTAAAGTTTACACCAACTAGATGTTTTACTGAACACAAACGTTGGAAGTTTGGTTTTAAAGGTGGAGGTGGTGTCAGCCTCCTTCACCCAAACTGGAAGTTGGTTCCATAGTGAAGGTCCACAGGAACCAAACAGTCTAGAGTCAGGTCAGAACCTAAGGGAGTCGCCAAAGCTGAAGAAATGCCCACAGCCACTGCCGGGAGGGCCTGGCCGATTTCCTCTCTAATTCTGACAATTTTATTGCTAAACAAGCTCATAAAGTCTTCACTACTGAGAGCTGCAGGGATGCACGGCTCAACAGAGTTGTGGCTCTTTGTCAGCCTGGCTACAGTGCTGAACAGACTATCTTTCCATGCACGATAAATATCTACAAACCTACAAGAGAACCACTTTCTTTCGATTTTACGCACAGACATCAATTTGGACTTGTGCAACTTGGATTGATCTTCATAATTTCCTGACAAATCATAGCTTATTTAACCTCACATGTTTAGCAGATGTAGAATTTTGGGCAGACAGAGTAAGTCATATGTGTGTGTGAAGACGAGTATCAGCAGTGCAGTGTGATGGCAGCATCTATGCTCTTTTGGCTCCTGCACCTGCAGATCATGAGGTCAACCAATAACAGAGCTGCCGTCTCTTCCCCTCAACACTGGGCTGCATTGTACCCAACCAGCCGGAGGCGATTCAGTCCAAACTCACCCCTACTACCCCATGAGAGCCTCCGGGAAGGGGAAGTAGGGGAGATAAGAACAAACTGAGAAAAAGTATTCACCAAAACAAAAAAAGCATCCTCCAACAACAGTGGAGGAAAGGTTTCTCAAGTCACAAGCTTGCTTTAAGCTTAAACTCGAGTTCATTTCTGAATCAAATGACTGAGTGTTTCTGTGCATCTCTTCCTTTGAAGATGATTAAATCTGTCTCCAGATGCTGGATCAAGAGACTCTTCGATTATGAGAAGACAAAACGATTCCAGGGCATTTTCACACAGAAGTTTTTTTTATTTGTGAAGTGGTCTCAAAGTGTTTGTAACTTTTTGTTTATTAAAGAAAACATTTCTATATATGTGGCATTTATTAGCTAAATAATCAATAAAACACCAGACGCAAAAGAAAAAAAACTCTAGACTAAAAGTCTGGACGAGCTCACAGGTCGTTGGGTACTCAGCGGGCAGGTGATCACTCCTAATGACCACGGGTTATCAGTCAACCTCAGGCAGAGGCCTTGGCTAAAGCTGACACTTCCCTCACATTCAGTCCCTGTCAAGTAAAGACCCGCGAGTCCACCGAGCGAGTGCACCCAGCGAGTGCACGGAACGAGTCCAACGAGCGAGTCCACGGAGCGAGTGCACGGAGCGAGTGCACGGAGCGAGTGCACGGAGCGAGTCCAACAAGCGAGTGCACGGAGCGAGTGCACGGAGCGAGTGCACGGAGCGAGTGCACGGAGCGAGTCCACCGAGCGAGTGCACGGAGCGAGTCCAACGAGCGAGTCCACGGAGCGAGTGCACGGAGCGAGTCCACGGAGCGAGTGCAGGGAGCGAGTGCACGGAACGAGTCCACCGAGCGAGTGCACGGAACGAGTCCAACGAGCGAGTCCACAGAGCGAGTGCACGGAGCGAGTCCACGGAGCGAGTGCACGGAGCGAGTGCAGGGAGCGAGTGCACGGAGCGAGTCCACCGAGCGAGTGCACGGAGCGAGTCCACGGAGCGAGTGCACGGAGCGAGTCCACCGAGCGAGTGCACGGAGCGAGTGCACGGAACGAGTCCACCGAGCGAGTGCATGGAGCGAGTCCACGGAGCGAGTCCACGGAGCGAGTCCACGGAGCGAGTGCACGGAGCGAGTGCACGGAGCGAGTGCACCGAGCGAGTCCACGGAGCGAGTGCACGGAGCGAGTGCACGGAGCGAGTGCACCGAGCGAGTGCACGGAGCGAGTCCACCGAGCGAGTCCACCGAGCGAGTCCACGGACAAGTCAAACTGTCCGACCTGCCACAGAGCGTTTAGCACCTCCAGCTAAGTTTTTCCACCTTTTTCGTCATCTCCGGTGTGAACAGAATCAGTATCACGCTTATAGACACAGAAATGCTTATTGCTACACACACTCCTACACTCCTCCTCTGTTGGGCTGTAGAAAACCCAGTCAGCATCTAAAAGAGCAGACTTCGTTACAGGCCGTCCTAATGACCCGTTTCTGAACACGAACACTCATCCCGCTTGTCTGAGGTGGCCGGCTCTGCTCGCTGGAGGTGAATGATGCATCTAAAGCTCTCCGCTCCACACTGGCTAACCACTACAGGTAGACAAGAGGAAACCAGAGCTGGGTCCATGATTCAGACCAACTATTGGTCATTTTCAAAAACCGCTATCTGCCAGCACAAGAGAGCATTCAGCCAGTTACCAGGCACGTGCATCTGCAGGCAGCCCTGTGCTGTTTACATGCGACACTGCCCACTGTTTCATTTAATACATTTAATAAATGTTTAAGTTAATCACATTTGTGTCATCTGGGGGCAGGTGGGGGCATTATCATAAATGGGCCATCAGATGTTTGGATTTCTTCAAACTGGCACTGGTCTCAGAAAATCCCATATCGCTGGCTGCTACTACTACCATCTCTAAAAAAATAATCAGAGTTGGATTATTTTAGGCTTCAAGCCACATTTATACAAATGTCTGCAGCCAGGCAGGATTATATTTATTAATTATATAATCATAAACAACAGGAGTAAACCCATTTCCTCGTTCGGGTTCACTTGCGGCTCTAAACAGGCCCGATGGACTTGTGTCCCGCTCCACCTGAGCTTTGTCAGCTCTTCATTCAGACCCTGAGGCAGTCTGGATAAGTTAGATGCTGTCTTGCTTTTCTTCAGAGCCATAAACAGAGCAGTGCACCTCTTTCATCATAGCATCACATCTGCCAGAGTCAATATCTGCAGTGCTTTTATTTGCCCACATTTGTTGGCTCCAAGACATGATTTAAACTTAATGCAAAGGCCTTGACCACACATGACCCATGTTATAAACATAACTCCAACCATCAGGCCTAGCAGTGGACCTTTGGGGCATGTCAGCTATGCCAAACAAAATACCCGAACGTACTGTCAGTACTGTCAGGGCACGCTGATGTAGTTGCATCAGTCTGCCTCCTGATTGACTCTTCTGGGCCACTGAGCATCTTTCTCTGGTTTGCGACGCCTACATCAAGTGACCATTGCCAGAAGGCACAGAACACGCCTCCAACATGGAGACGTAACAGCAGACACTGCTGACTTTGTTGTCCTTGATGTCAGCTGTTCTGTACAAAAAATCTGCTTGTAATGGTACTGCAACTGTCTACCAGCACAGGAGGGAAGCTACTAATTGAACTATTTTAAAGTTTTCTGACTATTTCATCTGACAGCATTGGTCTGACGTGGACAAGAATGAGATCACAAAGCTGCTGAAATAAGTTTCTTTTGTAGGGTGGCTGGACTTTCCCTTAGAGATAGAGTAAGAAGTTGGGTCATGTGGGAGAAACCGAGCGGAGTCGCTGCTCCTCCACCTTCACAGGAGCCAATTTAGATGTTTTGGACAACTGGTCAGGATGCTTCCTGGTCGCCTCTCCAGGACGGTGTTTCAGGCATGTTGAACCAGAGAAAAGCCTCGTGGCAGACCCGGTACCGGCTGGAGAGATAATATTTCTTGGCTGGTTTAATGTCCTCTTGGATGAGCTGGAGGAGGTAGTTGGGGAGATGGAGGTCTGAGCCCCTCTGCCTCGACTTCTTCCCAACGTGAACTTGACCTGGATGGATGGATGGATGGATGGATGGATGGATGGATGGATGGATGGATGGATGGATGGATGGATGGATGGATGGATGGATGGATGGGGATTCTTTGGTTAATAAAACACTATAATAAATTATAATTGTTCTTGTAGTTTTTTGTGCTTGTCTGGCCCTTCTTTTCCTCTTCTTTGCATGTCCTGCAGACCAGAACCTCAGGAGCTGCTTGCTGACCTGCAGTTCCGCCTCTGACCATCCCAGTGTCTGCCTTCACCTGTCTGTGTGGATGTCTGTTGGATACTTGCTGACATCCCGACCTGCAGTCCTCATCCCCTTGTATCACCGTCTATCCATATATCACCCATATACACAGAAGTCTAATTGGACTACTGATGATAGTTACTATTGTATCCTGTCTTGTACCTTTGACGGTGTCTCTATGTCTCTATTCTTTCTTATTTCTTGCTCTACCCGGCTGGCCTTCAGCAGGAGGGTCCCCCCTCATGATCCAGGTCCTGATCCAGGTTTCTTACCTCTTAAGGGGAGTTTTTCCTTGCCACTGTTTGGTTTAAGGTTTTTCTTCCACTAGAGGAGTTTTTACCTGCCGCTGTTTATGTAATAATTGCTCGGGGATCATGTTCTGGTCTCTGGAAAGATCTTGGAGACAACTTGTGTTGTAATAGACGCTATATAAATAAAATTGAATTGAATTAATTTGGATGTGGATTGGCTCTGTTTAACAGGAAAATTAAAAAGGAAAAGAAATCCTGCCTCCCCAGTTTCAATGGACAAGACTAGTGAAATCATTCAACTTCAGCTCAAAATAGTTTTTAATGCTTTTATAACACTTTAGGTCTATGAAACTGTGGAAACTCAGTTCTATAAATACTTCCTAAAATGCGTCAGCTGTCAGGTGAAGACTTTTTTCTAAACTTTTCTTCAGAGTGAACATACTTTTTGCAACCTATGCATCATGGGTTATAATTAATAGATGTGGAGCCAGCATGATGCACTGAAAAAGACACCTGCTTGACACAAGGCACAAGTTATGTCTGAAAAATGAAACAAAAATTCGCATTTGACCGAGAGCAGCAGCAGCAGGAAGGTGACAGCAGCCTGAAATATTTTACCTCAGTACCAAAGCTACGTAGCGGTTGAGGGAGCGTCATCAGCAGCCTGAGAACACAAATGTGAACGCCAAATACACATCTGATCCCACTGTAACAGATTGACAGTTAAGACTTTCCTCTGAAGGAAGCAACGCTGCCGCTATGAGGCAAAGAACCCACTATTTAGTTTAGTTCACGCCACGGATGTCACTCAATCCAAAGTCAGCAGAGGGCAGCGCAGAGGACGCTTCCTGCACGTACACCTGAGCCTTCATCTGAACAATCATTCAGGTTTGCAAATCAAGTCAAGGCACGTTTTTTTGTAAAACACATTTCATGAACAAGACAATTTAGATAAAAAGATTTTAAAAATGCATGAAAAAGTAAAAAAGTTTAAAAACTAAAGACCCTAAACCTGAACACCAGTTTTGAAACCAGTATTTGTTTGTACAGGGTGCAGCCGTGTTGCTCAGCAAGGAACACGACCACATCATCAGTCAAACATCTGGACTAGACAGCAACATCAAAACTGACCATAGCGCTTAGCCGATGCTGGCATAATACAAATTATCAAGGGTGGTTGCCTCGCGAAGGGCAGTAGCATGATGATTACAAATAAGTAAGTAATAACTGGCTGAGCTGCCAGTCAATCATATTTGAAATATGAGAGGTGAGGTGAGGAGGGAGGTGAGGAACTGCTTCACCATGTTTGGTTCTAACTTTGGGTACAGAAAGTGGGCGCGGCCCCAATGACCAGAGGGTTCTGGTTGGTTCATAATGGACCAGGAGATCAGAGATGTATGTTGGCCTGAGATCATTCAGAGATTTATAAGTCAACAGCAGGATTTTAACATCTGTTCTGGGACAGAGAGGAAGCCTGTGTAAAGATCTAAGACCTGGAGCTATAAGGTCCAGTCTCTTGGTCTTAGTGAGGACTCGGGGAGCAGCGTTCTGGACTAACTGCAGCTGTTTGATGGATGTTTTAGGGACTCGTGAGAACAGCGTCACAGTAGTCCAGTCTACTGAAAATAAGAACCTGGACCAGGTCTTCTAAGTCCTGCTGAGACATCAGTCCTTTAATCCTCCAAATGTTCTTTAGGTGATAACAGGCTGACTTCACTACTGTCCTAATGTGGCTGTTAGGTTCAGGTCTGAGTCCAGAACCAGTCCCAGATGTCTGGCTTGGGTCTTGGTTTTTGGCTTTACTGCTTGAAGCAGATGCCGACATTTACTCTTTCTTCCTCTGCTCCACACACTATTATTTCTGAACTAAAAAAGAATGAATGTGCCAGAAGTTTCAATTTGATCAATGTTTGAATTGGATTCGTCTCCTGGCGAAATGGTTATATAGATTTGTGTATCATCTGTGTAGTTTTGGTAACACATTTTGCTTTTTTTTCATGAATTGAGCAAGTGGGAGCATATACATGTTAAACAACAGAGGCCCCAGAATTGAACCTTGAGGAACTCCACGTTATTTTTGTTAGCTAAAGACACAAAATAGTCTCTGTCTTTTAGATAGGATTTCAACCAGGCAAGTGCTGGCCAGAAAGTTCCATCCAGTTCTTCAACCGGTCTATCAAGATGTTATATCAAGATGTTATATCAAGATGTTATATCAAGATGTTATATCAAGATGTTATGCGAATGCAGCACTGACATCCAGTAAGACCAAGAATCAGAATCGAGAATGAAGAAGGCTAGAGTAACACATATTAAAGGTGTGGGGTTCATTTCAAATTATGCACAAGAAAGTGGACAGTTCAGTTTATTCGCAATAAAAGTCACCCTAAGGTGCTTTATGATCAGCTAGCTAGTTTAATTAAAGTTCAATTACTTCCACTTCATTTGAACTGTTTTTCTAATGCCAACAAGCAGCTTAGCAAATGAACTAGTGAGGATTTCAACTTTTAAATATTCTGGTTTATGTCCAACCAACTGTCAAGTCTTAAAATAGCAATAATCAGAACAATTAAATGTATTTCCTACTGTGTCAGCAAAAGAACAAAAGGTTTACCAGGATGAGCTTTAACAGCGCCGCAGGAATGCTACAACATACGTTTACCTCACTTGTTGTAAGCTTCCAGTCACATCTAAGAAGATAATTAGTCATAACACTGTAGCTAAATCAGAAAACAATATATAATAAAGTATTACAAAGATTTTGGCTTTAAGATTGGTTTGTTTGGACCATGTCATAATAAAATCAACACAAATTACATATTTCTGGGTTAAAATTAACTTCCAAATCAAAGTCATACTGCTTTACATTTTGCTAAAATTCACAAGAACTTGAAAGGAAAATGCTCGTTTCTGTCTTGTCAATTTCTTATTGTGAGATGACAAACAACAGAGCCACATAATATCGAGCTGGTTTACAAATCACTCTCGTGTTTGGAGGGGGGGGGGTAATTAGTGTGCTGTCACTTGACTGTACTGATGGACTGGTAATCTCACTTCTCTACATGCATGTCACACCTGAACCGCACGGCAGCTGACCTGTAGGGGGCGGAGCTACAAGGAAGATGCCCTGCAGATCTGCCTCCACAATATGACTGGTTTCTCTTCACACAGCAACATTAATACAAGTGCACGTACGCACACGCACACTCTGCATATCCTGCACAGATTACACTCCTGCTGTTTTCAATGATTAATTAGCTGTTCGTTCCATTATTGATGCTGTTTGTGTGCAGCACAGAAACCTCCATGAATAATGGATCGAACCCCGACTGCGCTGTTTCTGAGGCAGGAAGGTGGAGAGGAAGGGAGTCAGGGTGGAAGGAAACAAATGAGGATGGAAGGAAAAAAGGGAGTAAAGGTCATGGGAGAAAAATATGCTTGTTCTCTGTTATTTAGTGCGCCAGCACAGAATTAATCTTTTATTATTTTTCTGGGTTTTTTTGTATAAACTTTTTACTTACTGTGATTTTCCTTCTCATCTTCCTCCAGTAACTGGTGGATCTGAGGACATTCTGCGTTTCAGAAGCACTTTTCCAACATGAAGAACCGTTTGAGATATTATATCAGTTTTTATGGTGGCTGTAGCTCAGGAGGTGGATCAAGTCTCTGGCAACAGCGAAGTCAGTGGTCCGACTCTTGGCCTGGCAATCTGCAGGCTGAATTATCTGTGGATGAGACACTAATGAACAGCCCTAATTCCTATGTTTTTACCAGTGTGTGACTGTGTACGCAGTGGTTTAAAACTTATCCAGTTCACTCAAGTACTTACTGGTAACGAACAAGCGCAGACGTTCTACTTTCCAGGTTGAGGCCAAAAATGAAGCAGAAATGTTGCAGTTTCTCATCTGACCAGTAGGAGCTGGCAGAAAAGTGAGTCTAACGCCATTGATGCCCAAGTTAAAATGTCCAACTCTGAGACAGAAATAAACATGTTTATACATTATGCGCTCCTGATCGTGTATGTTGAACTACTGAGGCTGAAGCCAGGAATTAAACCTTGGCTGTAACTGACTATGGGTTGGCCTGGGAGGGCTTGACGACGAAGCTTAACTAAGAGCAGGCGACTTGTGGTGATCTGGTGTCGGCTCAATACAGCAATTATTTCTAATTTCATCACAGAAGACATTTGAAACGTGAGTTCTCGCTGGAGCTGGCCAGTTAGCTGGCAGCCCTGCAGCTCTTCCGCCATTGGTCCGCTGAAGGAGCCAGGAGCCACGACCGACCACTTCAGGGCACTTCCAAGTCTGCAGGAACTCGCAGACAATTATCCCGAGATGCTGGTAGCAGCAGGCCGTGCAAGTCCCAGGTGCTCTGCTAATCCTTGTTTCAGTTTTGGCTGCAGTTGCTTCAGATATTATTTTGGTAATTACACTGGAAATGAGAGTCTGCGCAGATAGGAATGACTGCAAACTTATATTAAGTTATATTAAGGCCCTGTCACACCTTTATCAATTTAACCAACATAGGCTGACATATAAGCTGTTACTGGAGCTGAAACCGTTTCTTTTTTTAAACATGCTCTCCGCTCAAACACTGGTGAAGAGTAAAAGCTCAAAAGGGCTTTAAGAATCATTTAACAACATTAAATCCTCTTGAATCTTCTAAGCTCGAATCAGAAAAAGGAAAACAAACAGCGTGATGGTTAATGTGGCTTTCCTACACAAAAGACTGGACTGGGATGGTGCCGAGTCTTATCACAACATTTACTGAGATCAATTGAGAATGAAAACGGCTTCTGCCAAAGCTGCACAATAATCTCATTTGTCGAGCCTGACAGAGGGAATGCAAGTTCATCGGCAGAGAAAAGATTCATTATGACCTGTGGAAAAACCCTTAAAGGCAAGTTGTCTCGACTATTTTGGGCTCAGTGCTTACTCTACTGCTAATCACCATCTGTCAGTGAGCTGTCGACCAGCTCACCGAGTGTTTAACAGACTTCCACATGTACCCGTGAACCGGCCACGCCGGGTTTGCCTCTTTCCTCGTCCATGTTTTATCAAGTTTACATAAAAGTTCAACGTGACCTTTCAGTTGGTGGATGATTCTTATCTACCGTCACCCTCACCGCTGGCCCAAGTGGGAGGACACAGGTACACGAGAGCTTGACAGAGCCTCGGGACTTCGAACTAAATATTTACTCCCTCCTGTGGTTTGTAGTACAACATGTATAGCATGTACTGGTTTAACAAGCCCCAACAGTGAAGGACTCAGCAAATCCGGTCCAAGTAAGTACAAAACTTCATTGGAAAAGGATTGTTACGGCAGCGCTTAGCGGTGGGTGTGTCTAATGTTCGGCTTTGTCCTTGCTTATGGCTTCGTCACGCCAGCAAACAGTTACACAAATTTCTACCCAGTCGGGTACGCACACAAGCTGGATGTTGGTCAGGTTTGACACGGTCCCTCCAGGTAATTATGGTACAGTTCTGATTTTACCAAATACAATCTATCCTAGATCCACCAGCCATCTTTTCCACTTCTCACCAGGATTAACGTCTGAGGTTCAGGTCTTAATATATCCACTACATTTGATCATGTACTTTGGCTGTTATCAGCCTCTCCCCGTGTGTCGTTTCTTTAGCCAGCATGAGCCATGTAGCGGCACTTTGATTGGGTGGCGCTTGCATTGAAGCCTATAAAGTTAAACTTTTCTTAACCTCTGACACGATTAACACTTCACCCACAATTCAAAGTCAATGCTCATATTGGGAGTTGTTGTGGGCTTGAAATGGGCAAATGGCATGAATCCATAATGGAATCTAAGGAAAACGGCCGTTTAAAGAGTCAGAATCAGGATCCAGTTTAAGAGCAATAAGCACTGCCGTCCCGCAGACCAGTGAAAAGGGCTTAAAATGATTTCAAACTAGTGTTCATATCCAATATTTACACTGCAATAATGTCAACAGTGTTAGGAGGATTTTAGTGTCTGTTTTTAAGCACTGGTGGGAGCCGAGACTCGCGACCCGAATCAGGAAGTGTTCAGCCGTGCTTCAGTTCAGGGAGTCTGAGCGCCGCTCAAGTACGATCAGCGACTTGCTGATCAAATCTTTAAAAACCAGTCCAAGTGTTCACATCACTGTCAGCAGTGACAAATAAAGCCAAATTTGGTCCATCTTTCTAAACATATTTGCAGCAATCTGGAGCCCAAAAGTGCTTTTGTTTGTTTGTTGTTGGTTTTCTTTTAACTAGTAAAAGAACTGCTGCAGTCTCGTATCTCCAGTACATTTAACATCTACAGAACCTTCATTACGTTACTGAAGAACACGCGCTGTCAAGAACTGCAGTGTGAATGTTGTGCAAAATTATTCTCAACTTAGGAATCTTAGAGATGCAAATTTGGTGTATCCCAAAAAGTTTATAAAATGCTTTAAGTTAATTTATACATTCAACAACACTGAAGTCTCCTTTTCTTCTTTCCTTCCTTTCACAAATGAACCATTATCCTATAAAATACAAAATAAGACCGAAATGGTTTGTTGTGCTCAGGCAGCATCTTCATTCTCTCCCAACAACAATTTTTCAGTACTTCTTAATTTAAAACAATTTTTTAAAATAATACTTACTCCAACTGTAGTAAACTTGAAATTCAGGACTTTCTTTTAGGAATAACTGCCAATTTTACTCAGGTAAGACATCTGAAGACACCTCAGAAGCATCACTTCCTGTCACAAAACACAAGACCATCTTTAACTTACTAAAGAAATAATAGCCAAGAATATGTTCCTAAAAAGGAATATGTTCCTAAAAGCCCAGCGTGCCGTAGACACGACTTTGATAAGGAGCAAGTGTTTGAGAAACTAATGGGGCGATATGAAGAAGACACACTTTGTCTTCATCCCTTTTAAGTTGACATCACAGGCACTTGAGCAGAGACACTTTGATGTGGTTAACATCCTCAACACAAACTCCAAATCAAACAACACTCGCATGCTTGAAATACTTATTTGACACATAAACGTTAAGTATTTCTGCATTTATAATTCTAGTTTTCCTAAAATGGTTTGCTGGAGTTGTAACATGCCTTGTTTAGTGTGAGAGCCTGAAGCCGCGGTCAGGAAGTTACAAACGCTCGCAGCCCGGTCCAGAGTGAAGGAGGGGAGAGGAGGGGTGCTTCCAGACTCTCCCATCCCCCTGGGTGCGCTCCGGACTGGAGCTGGCCAGAATCCTGTTTTATGGGTGTGACGGAGCGTGCCCATCACTGCCTCACAGCCGCGCACACCCCCTTTGTGGAAGAGAGACGCGACAGGCAGCGCACACACACGCCCTCACATCAGCACACATTTACACATCACTTGTGAAGTCCCTTCTTCCTGGTCCCAGCGTGTCCCGATGCAGAAGTAGGCGGGGAAAGGGAGCGCTGGTAGGCGGGGAAACGGAGCGCTGGTAGGCGGGGAAACGGAGCGCTGGTAGGCGGGGAAAGGGAGCGCTGGTAGGCGGGGAAAGGGAGCGCTGGTAGGCGGGGAAAGGGAGCGCTGGTAGGCGGGGAAACGGAGCGCTGGTAGGCGGGGAAAGGGAGCGCTTTATTCCGTCACATCGAATACTTGTCGTGTGAGCTGCGTAAGGTTAATTTATTTTTGCTTTGAATATTTAAGAACATAATTGATAATTGTACGTTAAATAAATGATTGAATTGTTTTGTAAAATTCAACGAGATCATGAATTGTAAAATGACAAATAAAATGTAGATTTTTTTTTTATGAATTAAAATTGAAATAAGTACCCAAAAGAATAAAAAGTCCCCTCCCAATTAATCCCAATAGTTTCTCTTTTTTTGTTTTTTGTTTGTTTGTTTGCCTCTTTTTACCTTGCACTTTGGGAGACCGGCTATAAAAACAAAGTTCTGGCGACGCTTGTTGTTTCTTTCTTCTGAATGTGGAAAAAAACCACGTGACAGTGGGTTCCGGAGCGTTCCAGAGCGTTCCAGAGCGTTCCAGAGCGTTGCTGGAAGGTCAGCAGGAATATTCAAACCTTCAGTGGTATGACGCCTGCAGCTGGAACGCCTGTGACCCAAAGACTCCATAAAAAGAACAACTTTTTAGAAGTTAATGTGATGAGGGAGGAGTTTATGATGAGCAAATCTGTCACCACTCAATTTAAAGTGATCACACAGCTGAGGACTCTGACATGGCATCTTGTTTGATAATTAAAACGAACAAAACATTACTTCAGGGGACAATATAAAATTCTAATATTTTCCACAAACCTTGGACAGGTCGCTAGTCCATCACAGGGCTGTGAGAATGTGATCAATGCCTAAATTAATCCTAATCAGTGCACTCGTGTTCCTTCTCAAAATAAATCCATAGACCATAATTCCACAAATGCTGGGATGCCTTCTAATCTAAAATTAAAATCAGAATGCACTGATTCAGAAATCGCATTAACCCATCTTCAGCTCAGCACAAAACATAAAAGTCACATCAAATGTTGAAAGAGCAGCATGTTACCATTTGATTAAAAGGTCCGACTCCTGAGTAACTTTCATCGTGGCTCAAAACCTTTTCAGTCTCTCAGATCGCACGGTCTAAAACTTCTATTTGCTCTGAACACCCATCCAGTCATTTAATTTGTATTTTTAAACAAAAACAATACTTAATAAACAAAGAAATCTAGGAATTAACCCTTAAAGTGCACCCTCAATAATGCAAAATAAAAAGGTATTTATATTTTAAAATAAAAAAAAACAGGAGGTCCAAATGTCTTTCATAACACTGGTGGTTTATAGTAGAAATACTATTTTTATAGTTGATTAATCTGTCGGTTACTGAAACGATTAAAAAGGACTAATCTGATTATGAATTATACAATAAAAAATATTTTATTTAATTATTAGGTTTCTAAATTACCTCAAGGTTGTGTAAGGCATGTGATGACAAACAAGAAAATATTTAAAATGATTTATTTAATTTGTGTGATGAACAAACTTTGCTGCTCACAAGACTGTAAGGAATTAATCATAAAGTTAGGTCGAGTTAAAACCCCTTCATGACCACCGCTGAAACGATTTGGCAGAAACGTCTTACAACAGCGTCTCACACACGTATTTACAGTCTACGGTCACATTTTAACGTTAGTTTCTCACTACCTTTACTACTAAATGGTTGTTGCAACTCAAAAATGTTTGAACTGTTTCTGAAAGTATAAAACGAGAGCTTTCAGATGGGAACCGTGTGAGCGGTATAAAGGGAACAGTAAATGTACGCCGAGCGACCACCGGCTGCTTCGAGAAGTGAGAGGGAAAATGATGGAAAGTTTTATCAGGTTTTGGAGAGCAGTTTCTGAGATTTTATGTCTTAGTCTCAGAAACAAAAACAAAGAAAATTAAACAACAAAAAAAAACACGGCAAGCATGTTTTTGGCCTCGTTTCTGGGCTCTGCTCTCGGTGTCGCTCAGACGGACGCTCTCAGCTGAGACACTCCCACCAGCACAGAGAGCACGTCGGATAATATCTGACGTCAAAAACAGAGACAAAAATATCTGTTTATGAAACTTTTTTCTTGACTGATGTCACTAAAACAAACCACATTCTTTATTTAAGAAATGCTCCAGTCCACAGCATGAAACAGTGTGATGATGTAACCAACTAACAAGCTGCCTTTTTCCCCATTTTCACCTGAAACGTGCTTTTTTACGCGATTCCTGTTCGACTCGTGGACAACAATCAATTAGGATTGTTCCGATAGTGGATACACGCTATGCCTAGTCATCGGCTGGATTGTGCGGCTTGACCCAAACTCTTCGTCCCTTGTCGTTTCTCCTTTTTGTTGCAGAGAGTTAATGTATGAGGCTCAGACCTCATTAGAGAAGCAACACACCTGAGCAGATTGGGCAAACCACCCATCACCATCATGAAGGACCTAAAAGACGCCGTCACTCCCCAAAATCACTATGTAGTTCTGGTCACAGAAGAGATCAAAGTAGTGGCCATAAACAGGAAGCAACCAGTGGTTTGTTGTGTGGGTTGTTTAGCAATAATGGCAGACGCAGATTGAGTTTACCAACTTATGTAAAAGTTTCCAACTTGAGGTTAAAAAGTGTCAAGCATGAACGCCACAAAGAGCGAGTGCGAGTGAGTGAGCTGCAGAAGAAAGACAGGAAGTGAGAAGAATGAACAGAAAGGGAAGCCAAGGAATTCCAGTGTTCTCTATCAGATACTTCCAGCACAGACCTGCAGCGCTCCGACCATACACTGATAAAACTGTAATCCAATTACCCAGAAAGCAGTGATCTGACTCGGAATCTTACGCATACAACACTGTGCAGCACACATCTCCTCTTCCGAGCTGACAGGCTGAACACCAAGGCAAACGTTGTGTTCAGAGGAAACTCTACCGCTGACATGAGGCCAACACTGTTCACACTATCGCTGCCATCACTGGGCTTTAAAGCTGGAATGGAAACTGACACTAATGAGGTGAAGGGCGAATACTGGACCGCAGTCATCTGACTCGCTGTCGTCTTCATTTCTAAACATCAGGCTCATGGACGAGATTACAATCATCTGAATTACAAACCCACCTCCAGTGAAGTTGGGGTACGTGTAAAACGTAAATAAAACCAGAATGATTTTCAACCCATGTTCAACTGAACACACTACATGGACAAGATACTGCACCTAATGTTTGGACCAATAAACTTTGAGTTTTTTTGTATTTTTTAAACAGATCTTCACTCATTTTGAATTTGATGCCCGCCACACATCCCGAAAAGGACAAGGGGATGTTTACCAGCGAAAAGAGCTGTAACAACACTCAGTAAGCTTTTAGAAACCGAGGAGACTAATTGTTAAAGCTTTGCAAGAGAAATTTTTCGTCTTGACGTATGACTTCAGATTTTTAACGGTCCATGGTCTCCGTTGTTGTATTTTGCACTCCATAATGTGCCAAACTTTTCCTCCACCTCGTCCTCACCAGACAAAAGTGCTCAGGTCTTCCTCACCAGTTGAAAGACACTGGGTCTTCCTTACCAGTTAAGAGTGATCGGGTCTTCCTCACCAGACAAAAGTACTCAGGTCTTCCTCACCAGACAAAAGTACTCAGGTCTTCCTCACCAGACAAAGAGTGACCGGGTCTTCCTCACCGTTTTAAAGTGCCCAGGTCTTCCTCACCAGACAAAAGTACTCAGGTCTTCCTCACCAGACAAAGAGTGACCGGGTCTTCCTCACCGTTTTAAAGTGCCCAGGTCTTCCTCACCAGACAAAAGTGCCCAGGTCTTCCTCACCAGTTAAAAGACACTGGGTCTTCCTTACCAGTTAAGAGTGACCGGGCCTTCCTCACCAGTTGAAAGAGACTGGGTCTTCCTCACCAGTTAAGAGTGATCGGGTCTTCCTCACCAGTCAAAAGTGCCCAGCTCTTCCTCACCAGTTGAAAGTGACTGGGTCTTCCTTACCAGACAAAGAGTGACCGGGTCTTCCTCACCGTTTTAAAGTGCCTGGGTCTTCCTCACCAGACAAAAGTGCCCAGGTCTTCCTCACCAGTCAAAAGTGCCCAGGTCTTCCTCACCAGACAAAAGTGCCCAGGTCTTCCTCACCAGACAAAAGTGCCCAGGTCTTCCTCACCAGACAAAAGTGCCCAGGTCTTCCTCACCAGACAAAAGTGCCCAGGTCTTCCTCACCAGACAAAAGTGCCCAGGTCTTCCTCACCAGACAAAAGTGCCCAGGTCTTCCTCACCAGACAAAAGTGCCCAGGTCTTCCTCACCAGACAAAAGTGCCCAGGTCTTCCTCACCAGACAAAAGTGCCCAGGTCTTCCTCACCAGACAAAAGTGCCCAGGTCTTCCTCACCAGACAAAAGTGCCCAGGTCTTCCTAACCAGTTGAAAGTGACCGGGTCTTCCCCACCAGCTGCTGTTTTATTTGTGAGCACTGTCTACGAGCAACGCTCGTTCCTGGAGCAAAGTGCGGGTCGTCTCTGCCTACAATATGGTCGGCAGACAGATAGGGTGCTTTCTTGCCATGTTGATGTCATAGTAAATAATTGTGACAGATTCTTTGGCCTGACAATGGGTGACACCATCCTTTCCTTGACATCAATGATGCGGTTACAGCTGTGTTAATTTTACAGAATTGGGGATGGGGGTGGGGGGGGGGGGCGTACACAACTGGTCTCTGTATTTTTACACCTTTTTGTCTAACTTGGGAGGTGTAAAAAAAAAGAAAAAAAAAGAAAAAAAAAAGAGGTGATCAGCTTTTACCCCTTTACCTCTTACATACAGATACCGTGACCGGCAAACGGGGGAAATGTTGTCCAATATGTAAGGGCCTGCAGAAAAAATGTTCCTTTGCTCTCCATCTTCACACCAGGCCATTGACCTCAAGTCTCAGCCTCACTGTGCTACAGATGCATTTGCTTCTTCACGTATGTGCTATTGTTGAGCAGCTCTGCACTGGTGCTGACAACTTCTCCAGGGAACGGGCCTCGTACTTTCTGGACACTCCTGGACATCCGGTGGCTTCCTTCACTGCAGTTAAACCTCTTCTTGAAGTTTTCTTTAGTAATGGTGAAAATAGTTTATTACTAGTAGCAGCTTCCATTCTGGCGAGACCACTTTGGTGCGAGCCAACATGTCTACATGTGTTATTTATGAATTTAACCATCTCTTGCAGCAGAAGACAAAGCCTTTTTAACTGACCTCCTTTTGTAACAAATCAGTGAGCGTTTTATTCAATCAGAAGTACTAATTTCAGCTGATATGTCCTCCTTAATAATTTCCTTGTGTTGACCATTGAATTGCTGAAATTATGTTAGTCGGTCATGTTATCCCAGGCTAAAATACAGCTAAAATAGGGTTTTCATTATTAAGTCCATTTTTATGCTAATGAAACTCTTTCAATGTTACTTAAGTTCATCTATTTATTTTATAAAACAACCTGGAAAACATCTGAATCACAACCAAAAAGACCAAAGCAACAAAAGTAGAGTTAGCGGCGGTTCAGTGGTGTTTGAGGGTGAATTGTCACATCAGCCTAAAAACCTCCACAGCAGCACCCTGATCACCGATCTGATGCTCCAGGCATCATTCTGCTTCTCCACTTGTTCATATGTTTGCAGTCCTTGTGCTTTCTGTCCTTTCATGCCCCGTATGCCGGTATTTCAATCTTTAAGGCTCCATGCTCATATCCTGGCCTCAGTTTTATTCCCCACGCCACTCTGATTGCAGATGTGACCGCCACCTGCTTATCTGAACATGCTGATCAATAGCAGCCAGAAAAAGAGGATATTGAACAGAGCAGAAACACAGATCAGTGCTGGGGTTTTGACGACTAGTGTCGTCATTTCAGACACCAACATGCTCCCAATGTTTCCTTTCCATCCTGAAGAATCAGGAACTGAACACCAAAGTTCAATGCACCAACCTCTTTTGTTTAAACCCATGTACACGAGTGTACTATACTCGTCTCACAAGTCTGCTCAGGGCGAGTTCATTTTAAGTTTAATTAGAGAAAGAATGATATACACGAGTTTCCCTCTGTTACATTAAACTCATTAACTGCTAAGAAGGCAATTTTCACACCTACAGGGTCTGGATTACACTTGCGATAAAAGTGATTAAAAAGATGACACATTTTTAAAACAGGATTTCTTTTCATCTAAAATAAAAGAAAGAACAAAAGAAAAAAAACATTGGACATACCAAATGGACACCAGAAGAGACAAATGGTTGTTCCAGGGATTTCCAGGAAAAAAAACACACAGAAACGTCAAAATAAAATCTGCCACAGTAGATCTGTCTCCTCCTGGCAGGAATCACTGTTTTGTTTCCAATAAATTCCTAAAACAACCATTTGTCAAGGATTTTAAAGGTTTTTCTTTATTTAGTGTGAATAATGTGCATATGGTAGAAACGTCTTTTCCTGGAAACGTATGTTGTAACCAGCAGACGTCCAGGAAGGTAACCCAAGACTGGAGAGTAAGTGATTACCACTAACAAGATTACTTTAACGTTATTACAAACTGATGGCTGTTTAACTGTACTTTCCAGTGGTTATAAAACAAACATTAGGCCAATAATATGGCCCAAATGTGTTATCCCACACATGACAAAACAGAAAAACACAGCTTTACAGTGAAATACATGAAATTAACTAATTAGATAAAAGTATAAACCAATTCAGAGAAGGGGAACATTGAGTGGGAGAAGAAGATAGACCCCCCCTCCCCCTCTTTTTTTCATTTTTACAAACTGGATTTTAAATTTAACATAATTACTTCTTTTTTGTTTTGTAACAAGAACAAACTACAGAAATCGCAGAGAAAAAAGATCTTTCAGAATTCCACCTATACATGTCTGCACCGTCAAGTCTACATTTTTATAAAGGCACCAGTTTGATAAAATGTCAATAAGTACAAGAAAAAGATCTTTAAACTGTAAGTTATATCAGAGCCAGAATAGAACGGCAAGTTATTGTGCTCTCTAATCACTTTAATCTTCCTGACATCCATACATCCATCCATCCATCCATCCATCCATCTTCTGCTTATCAATTTTCAAGGTGTGGTGGCAGCAAAGACACCAGAGGCCCAGACCTCCCTCTCAGCAGCCAGCTCATCCAGGACCAGCTCCCAGTTGGACATACCTGAAACAGCTCCCCTGGAGGCATCCTAGCCAGATGGGTGGCCCATCTGAACCTGCTCCTTTCAATGAGGAGGAGCAGCAAAGAATCCTTCTCACATGAGACTGAAGCCCCATGGTCCAGTTTTGCAGCGGTTTTGATCCTTAGGAACCACTGGGAGTGTTTCAAAAGCGGAGCACTTAGAAGAACTGCCTCCTCAGTTTCATGAGATTAATCAGCTGTTCTCTTCTACTCCAAGTCCAATAATGGCATTATTTTTCTTGTTGTGAACCTGTGTTACACCATTAAATACTGTTTAGCATCTCTGATGGCTGGGGTTGCATTAGTGCCACTGGCGTGGGAAGCTTACACATCTGGAAAGGCATGACTTGGTATTAAATGGTGATATTTGAGTCTGGACTTTAAAATAAACTAGACTCTGCAATAAACTGGATAACAACTAAATAATATATGGACTGATAACTGACACCTCCACATGAAGAGAAGCCACATGAGTTGGCTCGGGTATCTGTTTAGGATGCCACCTGGACGCCTCCCTGGTGAGATTTACTGGGCATGTCCCACTGGGAGGGAAACCCGGGGGAACAGCCCAGGACACAAGGGAGGGACCATGTGTCTCGGGCAACATGGGAACACCTTGGGATTCCCCAGATGAGCTGGACAAAGGGGCTGGGGAGAGGGAAGCCTGGGCTTCGCTGCTAAGGCTACTGCCCCCGTGACCCGACCCTGGATAAACGGTGGAGGATAAATGGATGGACGGTTTGAATTGGAAAATAATTAGACTTATTTGCTTTCTGTGTCAAATGCCCTGAGTTGACTTTGTTATAAACAAAGTAAACGGAATATTGCGTAAAAAAATCATATTGTTATCTTCTGAAATGTCTTCATTCTATTGAGATTTCCGCACTGTTACTTTACACGTGATGCTCAATAACACAGGCTTTCTGGTAGACATGGATTTGGACCTAAGTTGTAAAACATCTACATTTGAGCATTGCCTTTATGCCAGCAGATGTCACATTAGTCAGCTCTCACACTGGAAGTTATGTTGTGTTTGTATGTGTGTGTTTAAAGAATAAACCCAAACCCAACAGTTGAAGGCCAAATACAAGGGAGGGGGAAGAAAAAACATAAACCCACCTCTAACCTTAAAGTCCTGCACAACCTCCCACCTCCTGCTCTCAGTACTGATCCAAATTTGGCCCTGTGAAAAAGCATTTCCCCCTGGGGATTGCAGAGCTGTGCAAGTCTTGATTGCCGTCCGAGTCAAACATCAACATGATTTTCCCACAGGAAAATAAAAACATAGGCTATGACATAACATGTTTTTAAAATGGGGGATCAAAAATGTGAAAGGGGAGGCTTTGTGAATTCCATATGTGCCACACAGCAAACTCAATGTGGAGGGGGGATTATGTTTTTGGAAAAGAAAAAACAAAAAAAAAAAAAATCAGAAACATAATCTCAGAGTCAGGACTGGGAAGTTTTCTATGTCAGATTAATAGTGCACTACAGTGAACCGTAAGACTACATGGGCCAGAAATGTATTAAAACTGTCAAGTTAAAAGGTGAAAACTACAATAATGATAACTTGGTGTGATGCGTAACTATATCCCAGCTCTCGGGCAGGCGTCACACCAGCTGCAATCACGTTTGAGACGTTGTGATTTACATTTCAGCTCCCATATTACCTGATTAGAGAAAGCACACACGCTTACCTTTTACCGTAACGATGCTCATGTTTATCTGCAACAACATACTATTTATGTCACAGGGGATCTGTAGGCAATATGTGATAAATTTAAAAAATATAGTTCATTTGCTTGTTGTAACAGCTAAACCTCCACTTGTTGAATCATAACAGGGCTGGCCAATATATAATTATTTGAACCCCCAGAGCATTGGCATTAGATGAAAACAAATTTTCAGAGCTTTATTTTCTGCAGAGGCTGGGAACGAATGCGCAGGACCGGACATGCGTGATCGAACGAATGAGGTCCACATGCATGACCAAGCAAAAGGGATGCACGGACACACGCTATACTGGCACCAACACCAACAAGAGCATGACAGCAAACAAGTTGAGTCCAAACTCTGAAACGTAACGTCAGCCAGGAGGACACGAGGTAAGCTCGGACTTTGCAGCTGAATGTGTCGAGGAAAGCAGCTCTTTTTGGAGAGGATGAACGGGCAAAAAACGTAATTAAACCTGAAGATTTGGTTGTATTTTTTTCTACCATTTGAGCATTTCAAGATGTGGCATTGTTGAAATGACGCAGAGATGCTTTTTTTAAAAATGAAACGCAGAAAAGAACAAAACAACACTGCAGTGGATTATAGCTGAAACTGAAGCTTTTTCTACAGACTTACATAATCCCAATGACTTTAAACTTTAGTTTATATTAACACTAATCAACATTTCTTTCCTTTTAGATGTATTAGAAAGTTGTGTACCTTCAAAGATATGGTACAAACTGAAACCATGAAGAACATTGAACTTTTCCACATCGTACGGGGTTGCTGACTGCAGATGGTCAGCGTAGTCCGTCCTGATCAATAACTTTCATGTGAGACTATTGCAGCCTTCACAGCAACATCATGTGAGTGCAGCTGGAACAGTTGCTTGGCACAAAAACAGAGCAGTCCTGTGAGCCAAATTACCCCTCTGCTGAGGGAGTCCGTGTGGGAGAATGTGATATATGTGGAGGGAATGCAGTCTTCCTATCAGGAAATCTTTTATGCATCCGAAGAGCAGCAGGAACCTGCAATGAACCACTGTAACAATTTCATATTTTCTTGTGTTTAAATTTACAATTTGGGACACAGTTAAAGTGGATATAGAAATAAAGACAAGAGAGTTAGCAGTGAATCCCACAGACTTATTTTTTGTCTGACACATTGAGTACAAGTCTCGGTTTTTGCAGTCAAATAAAATTCCTGTTAATATACATTTGTTTATGTCCTTCAAGCCCAGAAAAGGTGGACTACAAACTGCAAATAATAGAAGTGGTAATATCACTGCATTCACTGTCAAATTTTAAATATTCCCAAATTGCAGACATTTCCCAAATAAAGAGGAGACTGTGCTTCTCAGGCTCTACAGCGGATACTCTGGGTTGAAGGTTAGGAGAGGTGGGCTTTGTCCCCACCTGACTTAAATGACTTTTAATGGTAAAACTTAAGAACAGACAATAAATAAATAATGTAATTCAATAAAATAAAATGAAAACTGTCCAAATCATTTCCACCTGATTAAGATAATTTTGGAAATCAGCTGCAATTTCCTATCACGTGATCGGATTGGAATATCACTAGATTTTACCAGTTTGCAAGGTTGCCATTTCTTCATGTAATACTTAATTATGTGCATGTCATTGCAAAAAATCCCTGACAGAAGCAGAATTTGAAAAGCTCAGTGTATGTTTCTGCATTATTGCTGTCATCACAGACCCTCACCAAGGGAGCTGATACAACTCTGTACCTTCACAGAGCCCGCCTCTTGGACCTGTTGCTGCTAACATCAAGATGGTTCTTTTCATCATTGGTCTTTTGTATTTTCTAACGTGCCTTGACATGACGTATGATTTAACGCTATATAAATAAAGCTGAACTGAATTCACCCAGGCCCAGTTGAAGTTTGCATGTTCTCCCCGTGCTTGCGTGGGTTCCCTCCGGGTACTCCGGCTTCCTCCCACAGTCCAAAAACTTGATTGACGATTCTAAATTGCCCGTAGGTGTAAATGCGAGCTTGTATGGTTGTTTGTTTATATGTGTGGCCCTGCAATAGACTGGGGTCCTGTCCAGGGTGGACCCCTGCCTTTCATCTGTTATGAGCTGGGATAGGCTCCAGCAGAACCCTGTGACCCAGTACCAGATTAAGCGGCAATTGTAAATGGGTGAATTGGTCTTGATAATTACACTAAGACTGCATTTAGACCTGGCATTAAAATCCATTCCAAGAAATCCCACACTACTGCGAGATCCGAACACATTCCAAGACAGATTCAGAGCCGATCCCTCAGGGTGCATTTTCAAAGGTGGGCTGGGAGACTTGTGCCCACAATCTCTTTCCTAGTCTAGGGACATGTCCTGGGACGGACTCAGGGGCTGCATAATAAACTAAAGAAATCTAATTTTGCATGCGAATAACTGCGATAAAATTCTTTTTTTGACATTTGACGACTTCTTCCTGTTTATATCACTCTTCCCTTGTAATACATACACTATACCCTTTTTGACCATGTCTGGACCATGTCTGGTCAAAAAAAGGTTTGCGATGCATTCTCTTGTCCTAGGAGCACTCCACCATCCATGGCAAGCTCCAGATAAGATGGTTCAGGTGGTTGTAATATCTACCATGAGCCCCCGCCTGGATGACCAAGCTTCTTACCCTATTGCTAAGGGAGAACTGAGACATAAGCAATCAAATTAATAATGCCAGAGAATAAACTACAGGTCTTAAATTATTTTATTACAGGCATGGGCTGGTTACCAGTGTTATACCATTTCTATGGTGTTACTTATGCCTCAAAGTCATGAGAGTGCAGGGATTTCTGTAAAGGAGCAATTTATAGGATTATATGTAAAAGTCTCCCAGCATAACCTAGAAGCATCCAGACAATGGGAAGAAATAAGTGCAATCATCTTTGCTGAGATAACATTAGAATGCAGAAAAAAAAACCAAATCCGTCACAGCACATGACTTTACTCTTGATTAAACTTAAAATAAAAGCAATACAAGTGTTAGCATTTTATTTATTTTTATTCAAAAGGAGGTTTTTCCCAACAACCCACAAACAGGTGTAAATGCATAATCTCCCACATTCAAGTCCTACCATTGGGATAATGTTCTACGCTATGCTTATTCCACTACTTCTACTTTTCAATTCATCCATGTTCTTTTTTTCACTGACTCGTTAACGCCCTAACTCAGATACTAACTGATAACGCGCTACAAACGCTGACACATCCACAGTGTGGCACAAGATTCAAAGTTTTGATGAGATAGCGATACGTTGAACGAACCATTGATGTAGTTGGGACAAACTTGTCTTGTCTGTCACCAGTCATGTGGTTTCCTTGTAGGCGACACAAACCTTCCTCTGCCACGCCCACTTTTGCTCGACACAGGCATTGAAGGCGCTTTTCATTTGTGCCGTCCCTAGAGACAACTCATGGATAGCATATACAGTAAGTCTGATGTGGAACTAGCAGCATTTCTTAGATTGGTTAGTTAACTGCTGTTGTTGAGTTTCTATAAACATTTTTGATGTTAGAGTAGGTCAATTACTATGGCGTTAATTCAATGCCAAATGTACTGACCCCAACTATGTCCTATCTCCCCGTGGCAGAGTGGTGCTGCTTTGAAACAATTCAGGATTTCAACTACAAAAAAAACAAAAAAAAAAAACTGAAAAAAGACAGGTTGGAAGGGTAAGGTGGGTTTAGAAATGATGGCGAGACAAGAAAACTGATTGCACTCTCAGAGATTTAGATTTCTCAGTTACAGATTCTTGATTTTGATTCACAAATTGAGTTTTAATTCACAATACTTTTGACGATGAACTGATGCCATTGTATGGACTGTGCATTTCTTGTGCAAGCTTGGACCAACTCACTTTAAGGAGCTATACTGATCCCATATTGATTAGAGTGTAAAGTGTGAATTTTGTTTTTGGCTTCACGTTACACATTGGTTCTTTAATCTGTGTGCACCACAGAGGAACATGGCCCTTAACTGCCTGGTGCTGTGAAGTGCCAGCTTTAAGTGGATTTTATGGTGGCCAGGAGCCAGGACATTTCTAAAGTTCCAAGTAAACAAAGCTGGCAATATGACCCGTTTTCTTTTCACCATGCTGTGCAAATGTTAGGTAACCATTAGATTAACATATCAATAAGGCTCAATTCAATGTGAAAGGAAATATGGACCCTAGATTTGAACTTACTTGACTTCCTTTTGAGCTTTTCCAGACATGCCCATAAAAGACAACATCCCACTGTATTCCAAAATTTCACTGGAGGGTTCATATGTCTTGGGAACACTTTAAGATCTCCCAGGAGGAGCTGAAAAGCATCACTGGGGAGGGCAGGGTCTAAGATCCTGCTCAGCCTGATGATGCCACAACTTGACCTTGTGTCAGTGGAGAAGGAACATAGATTGTTTTATTCTAGTCCACGAATACCATCTGCTCCAAAATATCAAACTTATAACTTTAGCATTCATTCTTTTGACTTAAAAACATGTAATTTGAATCAAATATTCAACACTGAAATCAACTTTGATGAGCTACTTCATTAGGTATCAATTTTTAATGACTCTACCCTGCTGCTCCTCTGCTCCATATAAGCAAATTTGGTTCTAGACCGTCACAAGACAGAACATGTCATGTGTGAGTGCTTGCAATAAAAAACGAGGAGTAAATATATGTTGTGGAATTACAATGCACAAAATATATGCTTTTCAGGGTGCAGAGAACATGCTTCTTGAGAGTTTTTTCTAGCATCAAATATGTATGACATCATAGAGGGCAACATTTCTTTGTATAGTCATGTAAAATCATATGTAATTCAAAAGGTTTTTGCTTATGAAATTATAGGTGGAGTTGATTTAGTTACGGATTACAAAACAAACAAGGACTTGGATCACTTAAAATGAAAGTGTTAATATTTGGATAGGACTGACTTCATAGGACCCCCTTCACATTTCAATTGTGTCCACCTTCTTGTCACATATGTGTATGAAATTTGGAAACACTAAAAAGCCCAACCCTAAACCAAACATGAAGTCATTTATTTTGATTTTTTGCAACCTACAGGCGTCATATTGGTCTAATCTATGCTACAGTCAAAATATCTGTATATAAAGTATTTATCAGTATTAAAAATATCAGTGAAAAGCCTAAACAGGGGGTCATATCAAATAAAGTTGTTATTCAGGTAACTGTGCTATGGTTTAGTTTTAAATAATTACTCAATTTTACTCAGCGGTCCTGTGAGATAGCCGCTTAGATTTTTATTCTGCATTTTGAAGATTTTCAGCATCAAAATCAGTCCAAAACACAGAAAACAGAACAACCCATTTTAATCAGACAATCAAATTTTCTATTTACAATAAATTGCAGGAGAGATTCATTGTTCAGTTCACATGCTGATTATCAAACAACTAAGCTGAGGTTCAAACAATTACAGCCCTTTCATTCAGATTGTAATTCTGCCGTTATCGATGTCTGGTACTTCCAAGCTTTATTGCACGGACTAAACTGTCAAGGAGCTGCTCAATGGTGTCAGCAAGAAAAAAAAAAAAAAAAAAACACTGAATCTAAATACAAACCTCTGATGCTGCAGGACATGAAATTTATCAATCTGGTAGTGTTGACAGTAAACGTTAAAAAGCATGAGCCACAACTACCCACAATTACCTTTTGGGCCAAACAGGGCTAAATCTCATCGTACAAGGTGGCATCAAGGTGGAAAGTGCAACTTAGATGTAGAAGGAGGTGGAGGACCAGGTGACCCCGTGCGTTTCAGGTAGATCGTAGCCAGAAAAAAGTTCATCTATGAAGAAAGCCTGCTGGTCATCGGTGGCTAAACAAACATGGCTCAACATTAGTATCAACGACGATGTGCAAAAACAGATCCACAGCCGGACAGAAGACGTGATGAAGCACAAAGTCGGAGAAGCCAAATACCCAAGGTGTGATGGGTGATTTTCTTTTTCATAACTTATCTGGCTTAATTGTTGAATTTTTTTCCCTTTTTTACTTTTTTTTTCACTGCTTAGCAAAGTTCAGTTTGAGCAATACAATTATCCACTACTGCTGCTGTGTGTCATAAATAAATCTTGCAGAGTCCTGCCTTCAGACTGGAGACAGCTGCTCAGATGCTTCACAGCATCTGAGCAGATAAATCTGTTCGATCCCTTCATCAAGACACATTATGCTTCAATTCCCCATCTTCATGACTGAACCGGACGCATATCCATCAGAGATCTGTCTTCCTTTAGTCTGGGCTTTGTGGGTTCATTTCTTTGATAATATTATCTATATTTTTTATCATATAGGATACTTTCTGCAATAGCAGCATAGCAACCATTTCAGCAGCACGTGGCACGTATTCATGTCACAGTTCAAAACATTTGAACGTCTCCAGGTTCTTGTCAGTGTTGTGCCTCCACAGAGGACCAAATTTATTACATCTGCATTTTTGGTGGACAGCTTTTGTCTTGTCAATGCTCTGCTTCACAGCTGAGGTCTTTAGCGTCTCGTCTTATTTTTCACTTAAAAGTGAACTGAATCACTCCATGTGGATTTTAGTAAGTGAGAACGTTTGTGGCCAGGTGGGCACAGAATTCAATTATTTACACATTTTGATGCAATAAACATGAAAACAAGCTGAAAATGTATTTTACAGTTTAAATTTCAGTTTTAAAAATAAATAAATAAATAAAACAAAACAAAACAAATTAGACTATCCGATACTACAACTGAGAACCATATATATACCTAGTATATGAACATCCAGATATGGGAATATTCAAGTCTAGTTTTAGTGTAATTGCTGATACAGCTCAAGGCATAACGCCTGGAAAATCGACTAGTTATAACGTGACTAAATTGTCTCTTACATATCACTTACAGGTTGAATCTACAGTGAAAGAAAGCAGGGAAAAAAGAAAAAAAATCTATGTACAAAACTGAAAACCAGATGCAACACACAACTATACAGATATCTGGATATCCCAGTGGAGCCTACAGCTCTGTTGGTGGGATTTTCTCTGTGTAAAAAGGCAACACTAGTGGCCTTGGATCCAAATTATAGGTCATATGTACCTCGAGGCCTAACCGGCGTCCAGACTCTCTCATGAGTCACCTCAACTCCACTCTGCCATGCAGTATATTGTGGGCAGGTTTCAAGGTTCAGCAGCCCCGACACTGAAATGCAAAGAGGCTCGCGGCTCAGAGCTTCAAGCCCAGGGCTAAAAGCAACACGCTGGGTTGAAAATAGTTCCAACTCCCCTTGGCCCAATAGTGTAATTGCAATTATGATGTGTTGCACACTTTGTTAGAATACAAACACAGTCAGTAGAGTGTGACAACATAAGACACAGACTGGGACCCAGACTAAACCAGAATCATGCACAGAAGATCTGTTAAAAGCACCTTCAACAATAAATGAAGCTGGGAACTAACATTTTGCAGTAAAGTACAATTTCAAAACACATTCTGCATTCACAAGACATACATAGAAATAAGCTGAGAGAGAACCACATGTTGGAGGTACAGTGGGAGGTTTCATCCACATGACCGTCTCCGGTGTGTACGAACAAGTGTCTTTTAGCTACTCTTCATCTGACTTTTCACCACCCTGTGGTAAAGAAAACATTTGTCTCCATTTAGTAATTAAAAAGTAAATCCCAAAAAACATTTTAAAAAAAAGGTACAATTTTAAATATGAAAAGGCTAATCTGGGATATGCTTAAAATAATGTGAATATTTAATACACATCTTTAGTACTCAGATGTTCTTCAGCAGAAGTCTTATGTTCTCAGTGTGGACTGGAAAGATGTCTCATTCACTTCCTTGAACCTTTGGCACAAATCAAAGAACCACAAAAGTTAAAGTTATGAGCACTGTCTCTTGTTTATTTAAAGTACCTTAAAAATCATTAATTAAAGGCTCAAACATTTTTTAAATTTCTTTGAAAATGCAGCTACTCTGGACAAAACCAGCAAAATCCACAAATATAATGTTTTGTGAAATTTTGTTTCCTGGAAGGCTGTCGTGATTGTTTTTCTAAATGCTTGCTGAAATATTGCTGCTTCTAGAGCATTTTCATGAATCTTACATTGATTTTAGTTTTATTGTATCTTGTACGTGAAGGCCATTGTGGCTTTACAAGTTTTTTGACCTCAATAAAATCATGTGAAGTGCGAGCATCAGCAGTTTTCTAAGCTTTGTGAGTCAACAAGCTTGGCCTAGTTTAGCTGATTCAATTTATTTTAACTTAATTTAATCTTACTTATGTAGAATTGAATCATAACTTGGAGCATCTCGAGGAACTTAAATACTGTTTTTCACTTGTTTTCACTTATTATAAGGAGAGAGACAAATGTGTTTCTGCTCAGCACTTATTAACAGTTGGAAAGAAATTTTGTTATATATAGTATATTATCACAGATCAACCTTATTATCAAAAGGTGAAGCTTCAGGAAAAAGTTGGCCATTTACACAGCAGATGGGGGGAAAACATTTTAAATTTGTGTCAAAAAACTAAGTGCAGCTAACTTGGAGTTCGTTTCTGGGTTAAGCTGTTCATAAAAGCAGCCTCGTTAGTCGTTTGGCCAATTTAGCCTTATTTACAAATTCTTTTTTTTTTTTTTTTTAAAAGAAGAAAATTCAGGATATTTAGGCCTTGGTGCTGTTATATCTTAGCGTGGTCAGCCATCCTTATTCTAATCTTTCACACAAATAATTAGTCTGGTTTCTCTAGATTTCGCTTTGATTTCCATTAAAATATACATACACAGAAGAAACTACCTGTGGAGACCATTGCATAGATGTACAACCAATCAGGGAAAAGAAGCATCTCCCCGCATACAACTTGGTTGTTTTGAATAGTTATTGATCTCTACTGAACTCTTAGTGAAACTTCAAAACAGCGGACACCGGCGTGCAGAAACCGTGGCTTAAATTTGGTTTTGTCAAAATTTTCCATCCTGATTTCACGGAAAATGTAAATTTTCAAAAGATGAATGATAAGAATGTAAAAACTAAAAATTCAGATTTTCAACAAATGCCACAATTCACCTTTAAGCATCTTGAAGTCGGTTAACTTTCATACTAATTTAACAGCCCCAGACAAACTGCACAAATTAAAATTCACAAAGCACAAATTCATCACAATCAGGAGCAAGACGCTCTTAGAAGTCTAACTTCATCTTGACCACCTCACAATAAATAAACTGGATCACTCCAGACCACAGCCTGTCAGACGTCCTAAATACCACTTTATTTTCACCCTGCTGGTCTACTATGAATCTGGGGCCAAAAGGGCCTCAAGAAGGGCCCAGCTGACTGCTGCCTTAATCCAGATTTTTAAAGTGTATTTACACAAAGCCAACCAGCTACTCATGCTCTGACCTCCTCAAAAGTCCGAAGGCCTCCTCTCCTTCACGCCAGTCCGAGCAACAATCAGCTGCCATGGAATAAGAGAAACACAAGCAGATTTGTTGGGTTTTTTAAAATTCGGTGAGATGATTCATTTACAAAACTATTACGAGGCTTGTGAGTGTTGAACAAACAGCCCAGAAGTTCGACTAAGAACGTCTGTTAAACCTGAAGACGTAGCAAAACAAGAAGAAATCTCTCCAAATAAATAAAGATTTATTGTCTCCTTGATGAGAATCCAACACTGTCAGCTTAAAAACGTAACGCTAACTCATAAATCAACAGTTTCATGTGAAAGCCAGAGGCTGAATAAGCTCCTTCCGAAGAAAACCCAGCTTCAAAAGAGAGAAACTCTGGTTAAAAAAGCTTCTTTGGAAACGTTGTTCTTCTCTCACACAGGCTGAAAAATGAGATAATTTAATGGCTTTTGGGATTATCTCACTTTTGATGGATCCTTTAGGAAGCTGGATTGGTGCCAATTTCAAAGTATTGAACTTTTTTGAAACACTTAATTCTACCCTGAAAGAAACTTTGCAAGAAACAGGATATTTCTTGTTGTATCTCAGTGTCTCAGTGGATTGGACAGCGCAGGTTAAAATGTGCTCTCTTTTTTTTTATTTTTTTTTATTTTTTGCAACTGGGAGTGCTTGAATAAGTGCAGGCAGAAGAACTTAATAAATCCACTGAACTGGCAGAAAATGAATCATTCTCCAACTTTCTTTATTCCTCATCTTCGGCTTGAAGCCTTGAAGCAGCATTGAAGTAGGAACTTTGGAGCATCCTTTTTCCTCAATATCTGCCTTAAAAAGGACTAACGGGCACCTGCAGGGGCGCCTCGCTGTGCTCCACGCAGGGGGGCCTGAGCACGTTTCACTAAGAGACCCAAATGACCTGCATCATGCACCACAGCTGAGAGCAAAGTGACCAAACCATATCCTCCAGGTTGGGTCTCACACTTGGCATCGAGTGTCGGTTCGCAGGCTGACGGGTGCAGGAGGCTTTTTGGCTTCTCTACAGCTGAGGCAGGATGGAAACAATGGGCTAAAGAGACTGCCGAGACCTTTCCGGAAGACACTGTTAGAGAGGCTGTAGATGAGGCAGTTGCAGAAGCTGTTACTGATGGCCAGCCACGTTGTGAGAAATGACGCCACCATATGGCGATACAGCCCAGCACTCTCCAGCAGGAAGTAGAGGATGTACGGCATCCACAGCACGTAGAAGACGCTGGTGATGCGGAACAGCACCATGGCATAGCGTTTGTCGGTGCAGCCGTCACATCGTTCTCTCCGTTCGCCTTTATTGGCCTCTGTTTGCGTGCTAAAACGGGCTTGGCGTTGGGTGATCTCCCGCGTGTGCTGTCGGCAGATCCGGAATATACTCCCATAGGTGAAGCAGACGGTGAGCGCTGCTGGCGCGTAGAGCAGCACCACAATGAAGGTGCTGAAGCCTGGGTTGGTCTTCCACGAGTCTGCGCACCACTGGAATATGTCTCCGTGATATCCTGGCTTCCCCCAGCCAAAAAAAGATGGCAGGAAGATTAAAGCAGAGTACACCCAGATGAGGACAATGCACACCCTCAGCCTGCATGGCGTCACCAGTGTTGCGTATGACAGTGGGCGAGTAATGGCAATGTAGCGGTCCACGCTGATGCATGCCAACGACGCCATGGACACGCTCTTTAGCACAGAGACCATGTAGCCGAACACCTTACAGGTGACTTCCTCGTTCAGGCCTCGGAGGTAGTGGAGGAGCGACAATGAGGGCACGAGGCAGCTGACGCCCACCAGCAGATCAGCGTAGGCCATGGTCTGGATAAAGTGGCTGGTGGTGTGGTGGTGCAACAACGGAGCACAATGGAAGACAAAAATGACCACCAGATTGCCCACGATAATGAGTACGGTGAGAAAGAGGATGACGGCCACCTCCAGAATGCAGGTATCCAGGCTGTGGGAATAACCTACAGCACCCAGCAGACAGAACAGGGGAGAACCGCTTTGGTTTGCATCAGAGGAAGAGTTCATGTTTGGAGGGAGCGGTGTTAGCTCGCCGCAGCCATCATTCTGTCATCCAAGTCTCTGGAGTTGTTTGCCCTGTCTGCTGCTCCAAAAACAAAGCACGCCTTCTGTTCTTCTCAAATAAGCATCTTTATACCCTCTGCGGTCAGGGGGTTTGCCCTTAAAGTAGCACTAATCCATGGGAGAAGACAAAAAGCAGCCATGCTTTGCTGTTGCTGCTGCTGGCTATGAAATATGTCCATATGTGCAACTGAGAAAAGCAAATATAAATAATTTAAAAATGCCCACTATAGAGCTAGAGATGCCAGTCTGATGCTGCAGTGCAACCCGTCCTCCACTCACAGCTTTTTATCATACCCCCTCCCTCGTCTCGTCTACAAATCCTGAGGTAAGCACTCTTCTCCAGCGCGCAGCCACCAAAAAACAACAGCCATCCACTTTCCCTCTTGCCGGCAAGGCAAAAAGAAAAAGGAAAACAATGCCAAAAAAAAATTCCCCGAGCACCAGTTATCACTTCTCCATGCTGACGACTCCCTCAGCAAACATCGTCAAGAAGATCCAGCAGACAGACGCCTTCAGGCTGTTTACAGACAGGAAATGCATTTCTGTAGAGTCAGAGCAGGACTCCTGTAGTCTCGTGTACGTATCCTGTAGACGGATACGTCCAGAAGTGATGGGTATTGTCGCTGGGATCTCTTCCCTGTGGAGCCAGCTGGCTGACCTCCAGCCTGAATGTGCAGCAACGAATCGGTGTGTGTGTGTGTGTGTGTGTGTGTGTGTGTGTGTATGTGTGTGTGTCGGAGAGAGAGAGAGAGAGAGAGAGGTAGACCGCGAACTGCCTCTTCCCTCTGCTGTGATGATGCAGCGCTGCCAAAGGTACTTTCCACCCCCCACCCCCCCCCGCACACTTGCTCGCTCTCTCTCTCTCCCTCACACACGAGATTCGGTGCTCCCTCCTCTCCTCTCACACACATTTTCTCTTTCACACACTCCCCTATTCCTTGAATTTTTTACTTCTTCAGTAGTGCGTTTCCTTGTACCAACAGCTACTGTGTCATTACTGCAGGAAAGCCATTTCAGATTAAACTAGCTGCCCAAAATGACCCAAAATGTTCAGACATTTACGTACAATAACAAATATAGCAGCATAGAAATATAATGATATAATCCAATACACAGTATGGTAAGAGACGTGGTTCCGGTTGCATGATGCATTTCAGGAACCATCCACGTTTAATTAAAAGCTCATTTCCAGATGAGCTTGAAGTTTTCTAAAATGCAAGTGCAAAAGTGGATGAATGGCAACAAAAGTTTAGAAAATATACAAATAACAGCGCTCTAGCATATTCTACAATAAAATAGAGATAATTCATTAATAAGCCCATTGGCTGGTGAGAGGTGAGGGTGCCAGGTTTAGGAGTGTCCACCATGAGCCTAAGCTCACTTCATTCTGCACTTGAAGTGCCTGGATTTCATCTTGCTGCGCTGTGTCAAAATGCAAAAAGCAGAGCAGCTTAGCATTTCTTTCTGCTTCTGTGTCGTTACCGTTCCACCTCGGGAGGCAGTAACGGAGGTGAAACAAGTGCTGTGTGAAATGACAATCCCCAAATGTGCAACAGGGCTGGCAGGGATGGTTGCACACTTCGCACAGAATATTAAGGTCTGGGGTATACTTGCACATTGACCAAGCCCTCCCATCTGTTCGTGTGCACGACCAGCCACGCTACGAACGTTTCTTGCTTCAGTTCTACGTGGGCAGCACGTGCGATGCCGGAGGTCTCTGCACGGGGACAGAAAGCAAACACAGAGCAAAGAGTACAACTGCATACAACAAGGCAACACTGCAGGAACAGGATGTTCTTTTCTCTTCATTGAAATGTATTGAACAAATCGTGATGTATAAAATGTATCAATAACATTTTACAAAAAGAACAACACTGCACAAAGAAAAAGGCTAAAATGTCATCTTTAGTTTGGGAGCGTCCCGTTACATCAGAGAGCATGTAAACCTTTTATTCCATCAAATGGCGCTCTGACTTCAAACAATTTTTTTTTTTTATTACTTCATGTTTGCTTTATATTTGGAAATACAAATATTTTTAAATAAAAAGTAAAGATGAGGCTGACCTTCTCTGCTTCAGGCAGCAGCTGCAGGTCAAATCTAAAGACCACCGGACGCTTTCTTTTTGAAAATCGGTAGTTTCAGATGCCACCTATACATGCTGATAAACTGCTCTTGAAGCATATTGTTTTCTTTTATTGCTCGTAATCACCTCTTTATCACAAGAAAATGAGATTTCTTATCTCAAGACAATGAGATAATTAATGGTAATCTCCAGACTGCAGCATTACAAAGTAATTTCATGGCTGAGCCACAGTGCTGATGGCAAGGACAGGAAAACAAAGTGGACTTTATTTACTAAGCCAGACAAATAAGTGCCTGGCAGCAAGTCATGTATACAGTAGATGGGATGTCTAGTTCCCCAGGCAGGGAGCCAAAACTGCAATGATCTTCAAATGTGCAGCCACCTAATTACAAGAATGACAAAAGCAATCCACAAAGAGCAGCAGATGAACAGTAAGTTAAACCAGCAGACCCGTTGACAATCATGAGTTTGAGACCCACACACTTTTTTTTAAAACTAAAAAAAAAAACAAAAAACGTTGAAATATAAGATCCTTGTCACTTTGGGACGTTTAAATCCAAATATGTGTCACTCCATGAGCCATTCAGATTTGAGGGAAGCAATTATCCATCTAACTCAATTTTTTAGCTCCACTTAGTCGTATCATGCTGTGCCTCTGAAGTGAGTAAAACAAAAACTATACGGAGGACGGAGTTGACCCCCAAAACCAGCTGCTGTGAATGGAGCAGTAAACAAAAAAATTCAAATTAAAAAAATTGAGGGGCACCTGTTGTACCGTTTTCAGTGGTTTAGACCAAAGTATGTACCAGATATCTCAATAAAACCACCAGAAAAGGTTTGGCAAGCTCTGCTTTCTAACTTGCATGTGATCAGTAACTGGCCAGAGTGAACGGCAGCGTCTCTTCCGTGTTGCTGCACCTTCTCTGAAGCACCTCCAGCTGGTTTTAGTGATATACAGTCAACAACTGCAGTGGATCAATATATTTGATCAAAATTTCCAAAGACAAAAACTGACTTTGTTCAAAATTCCTGCATAACGTGTGTTTTTAATCCACTTTGATTGTTGACTATTGTATATCATCATTTCATACCACATCAGGTGAATTTATAAAGTGTTTTTGCTTTATATAAATTCACCTCTATCATATTCTATATTCTTAAGTGCAACCTGGGGGGTGGTGGGTTGTGAGGCTCACAGATGTCCATCACACCCATGAAATGAGATGAACGAATTAGATTAAAATCTAATCTACACAATTTTTTTTTTATTTAATGTGCTTATAAATAATCTCTGAGTTGCTCGCAGGTGATGGCAGGATTCCAGTGAGTGTAAGATGGAGGTCTGTCTCTCCTCTCATGGGGTGGACTCCAGCATCCCTGGACCTCCTCATGTGGTGCAAAGCACTCGGCTGATGTGCAGCAACGCTTCTTTTTACATCAACTTTGATTACAGACATTATTTTCTTTATTTCAGCATTGTGTGATGTTCCAATCCTGCTGGTTTACAGTCTTAGTCAAACACTCCCAATCAATATATTTTTCTTTAAAATTTAAAAAAGGAGAAAATGCCACCAAAGAAAATGTTTTCCTGGCCTCATTTCTGACGGGAGGATCCAAGAGTCTGTAATTTTCCGTTTTTCCCGCTTGCTTTTGCCTTTTTTTGTTTTTGTTTGGATGAGCAGCTTGAACGAACGCTTGCACTCATTATCTCAATTATAAATTGATCTCCTAGCGGGACCAGACAGGGTGGAGTGCCGTGCTCATGGCTGTCCATTCAATTTCATGTTGATCGGGATGTTCAAAGGAAACGTCTGCGGATTTAAGCGTACGTAAAGTTTTCAACATCTGGATTTTTATTGTGCACTGACAAGCTTTCCATGCAAGGCTTTGTTGATGAAATCCACACAACGTTTGACCAAGAGGCCCCAGATGTGGTGTTTTTACAACACTACAAAATAAGTGTAGGCCACAGCGAGGACATCTTCTTCTTGCTGGCTGTCGGTGGGAAACAGAATCAGCATTCAGACGCCAACAGCTCGTGATGTATTCTAGGAAATCTGAAGACCTGAGGCCAGAGCAGCTGTTACAAATAAGCTCAAATAACAATAAACGTGTTGTTCAAAACCATCATATAAAAACTCTTTTTTTTAGTACATTAGGAGACATCAAAGACATCTACAGTGATATTTAGAGAAGAAAGAAATAATTATGCAACAATCTACAACATTACACAATTATAAACAGGGCTCCATTGTGTAGCATGATAAATGTAAAAAAGACAAGAACTTTTCAAATAACAGCAAAGTTACTTTGATCAACTTTCACTGATGGATCAAGACCAGAGGACAATGTTGGGTGGTGTCCATTCAGTCCAAGGTCAACAAATATCGAGCAGCCAAGAAGCTTCACTAATCAGGCCATTCTTGATCCAGGTCCTGGTCTACAACTCATTATTCCCTAATTTGTTCCCTTGTAGCCCTTTTGAATACACTGAAATTAAATATACAGAATTGTTTTAGATTGCTTCTCAGTGCTTTCTCAGTGACAATGGATGGCTTTCAGCGCGTTAGCCGAGTTGGCAAAACCATCCATCCATCATCCATAGCCAAGGGTTTTTCCTGCTTAGACAACTGCAAGGCGGCCGCCACGGTCAAAACTTCATGCAACTTTGGTAGTTTGCCGGATTAAGAACTGTATTAAAATCTCAACCTGTAATTATTGGGGAGTCAGAGAAATACTGTAAAGAAGGAATGAAAGAACGATGAATCATCTTTGTCCATAAATCCTGGCTATTGTTATTATGTTGTTGTCTATTGTAATATTAATAATTATGAATCGTCCCTCAGGATCTGCGATTGTGTCATTATAGGTAAAGGAAATGTTTTTATGAATTAAAATTGCTATCCTTCTTTGCCTTGAATTATAATCAGCAGCATATATGTGACTTAATTGTGGAGTCGTTAATTTTCGTAAGTCTGATTTAGAAGTATGCGTTTCTTGTAACAGACATATGTCAGCCTGCAATTTATTTATATAACCAAATATTTTTGTTCTTCTTATGTGTGACTTAATTCCTCGGATGTTCCAGCTTACAAACTTAACGGAGTTCATAATGTTTTATGTCTAATTCCTGTCTGGATCTTGGAGCTGTGTGGAAAAGCCTGAGAATCCGCGTGTGTAAACATTTAGTCAAATCTTTAATGCAGACTGTGTTTGTATGTGATGCGAGTTGTCCTTCCCCTTTTCTTTACTTGAAAAAAAACAAACTATAAAAGAATAGAAAAGAGAGAATATGAACAGTTAAGAAAATAGAAAAACATAGAGAAGAAAGATTGTAAAGCAAAACAATCAACCAAACATATAAGAAGGAGAGTAAATACATTTACGTGTGTGAAACGGAGGTGCAGCTCTGTTAATACAAATGATTTACATGAACAATGGTGGTGGGTTGGAGGCTGCTAGAAGAGCAGGGGTGAAGTTCAGGTCACCCAACATCTGACCGTCAATATACAGTTTGTCCACTGCAACTCAGAAGCATCTTTGATCGACTATGTCACAGTTGAAACAGTAAAATGACTAATCACTTTTATAGATCTATTGTGGAACAAATGGGCACTGCACTAGGGAGTCACAATAACTCATTTTTCATCACTGACATTTTTTGTTTTTGTTTTTGTATTTTACAAGAAACTCAGCTCTCCTGTATTCTTTTTTATGAAGCATCACTGTAACTGTGCTACACTGCTACATACCTTTTTATTTTCCCTACGTCTAAACTGCACAGATTACAAAGACTTGAAGGATGACAGCATCTTTAAAAGAAAAAAAAAAAGTAAAAACGCTCGTGTCTGCAAGTCTGGGAACATATGGTCACTTGTCTACATACATTAGAGAACATTTTGTTTCACTTAAGCGCATTAGATTGTCCTTCAACACATTTAACCTTTTGAGCCTCTGAATTTAGTGCAACTACAGTGAAAGTCAGCTTCACACAGTGTGCGCAGACAAATATGCTGTGTGATTAGATCAACCAACAAGTTGCCCCAGATGTAGATGGTTATAAAGTTAGCCATAATGGCTGCTCCTGGTTGTTAGTTTCTGTTTATTTTTAAATAGCTGACTTGAAATGATTCATGCAACAACCACGACTAGATGGAAAGCTGTGTGAGGCTTGGGTAACACTTCAGTACCCAACATACTACACAAATCCTTTATTCTTGAACTCTTAGTTTAACTCTTACAGTGACATTTCTAAGAAATCTCTGTAGGGCTGGAGTTTAGGTTGGTCGAGGCTGCTCGACACCCACAAGCCACCAGGACAAACAACGCCACTACCAGTATTAAAGTAAATACATTATATTGTTCAGCGATGATGAGGAAGGTATCGCCATCACAAGACTTATGTTTACATTCTGCTCAACGGTGAAACTGAGGTGTGGGATGGCTCAAGATGCGAGAGGACGCCGCTGGCAGCTGCTCCTCATGACTTTATTTTTCTTTTAACGAACTCACACATATGCAGAACAGCAGGACTGAACTGGTCATGATCCTGGATAGCAATAACCACCACACAGTAGCAGTTTAGATTTTGCCAGAGATCCGGCAGCCTGCGGACTCCACTTTCACCTTCCCACTGCTGAAGTGGTGCAAAGCAGGAGAAAGAGAGAAGGGCTAGATTACACACTAAGCCGTACAAACCGGCGGAACCAGGTCTTTTCCTCGCCAACTCTCGGTCATTCAGTAACAAAATAGATGGGCTACGAATGTGGATTCCCTCCAGCTGCCAAGATTACGGCTGGTATTAACAGAAACCTGGATGGACTCTTGCTCCCCCAACATGGCAGTCGAGTTAGGAGAGTCTTCACCACCATCTTCAACCTCTCGTTACTCCCATCACCAAATATTTTAGAGACTCATCCCGTCTCACGTCAAAGCAAAGAGAGGCAATAACCCCTTGCATTATCACTGTCCAGTGCATGTTAAATACATGTTCTTCATCCAGGGATAATAGGTCTAATCTCCCTCCACCGTCATCCTGAGCACAGGTGTACCCCAGGGATGTGTACTCAGCCCCCTCCTCTACTCCCTCTTCACACATGACTGTTCGCCCATTCACACCAGTAACACCATCGTCAAATTTGCTAATACCACCGCTATTGTAGGCTTAATTAACGACAACAATGAGTCAGCCTACAGGAAGGAGGTCTGCCATCTGATGCGGTGCTGTCACACCATTAATAATAATAATTGTAGGAAAGCCAAGTGGTCTGAGCCCTTCACCCAACACATCGATGGAGAGGAGGTAGAGAAGATAGAGACCTTCAAGTTTCTTGGACTCCATACCTTAGCCGACTTCACCTGGTCCACATACATCTCACCAGATGGGGACGGCACAACTCATCCATCATTGAGAGGCTACTGATCTATCAAATCCTTGGAGGAGCACGTTCGGCAAACCTGCTGCTGCTACAAAGCAAACTGCTTGGTCGGATCCAGATTAGATTACGAACATAAACATGTGGACATCATCATGTTGTTATTAGAGACAGGTCTGACCTGCAGATTACAATTTAGGCCAATATCTTATTTCCTTCTAAAGAGCTTTAATCGGCTGCGTCCAGTTACGTAATCAGCCAGTGACAGCAGACAGCAGCGGCTGCAGGTTCTGCGAGCTCGCAAGTTAGCCTCCTAGCCTCTGTTAGCCTAACGCTCAGCAGAGAAATGCGTTTTGAAGGTTCAAGTGTCGGATTTAATTTGTTTTCTTAAATGTTTTGGCTGTTGCTCATCCATGACTCATCCATAACTTTGCAATTTGTGTAACCTTTAATCTTTTGGGACCCTGTACTCGCAGTGAACAAACTTCACATCGGCGCCACCCTTTAGTGAGAAAAATAAATGTATTGATGCTGATGCATTTAATGAACCCAGTCTTTTCAGTCTCAGATAAGTAGAACTGGACAAAAGAGGCTTTGTAGCCAAATGCTAATACATTATTAAATCCCAAGTCATTTCAAAGTGGCGTGAGGGTTGCCTTGACAACCACATAACTGATTTGTAAAGCTTATTATTAATGTTTTCAAGCACTGGGAACCCTTTATTATGGTTGTAAAATGTCATTGGCTTTCATGCTGACCCACGTTTCTCAGGTCTGTTTGCCTTTTAATGATACCACAGCAATTCCCTGCAAATCTCCGGATCCAATAATAGATCCATGGTTTTAACTCCAAATCATTTCTTTAATGCTTTTTATATCTTCTAGTTGGTTGTTAATGACAAGAAAAGGAGGTGTTTCTAAATACAAGGTGTGTGACATCCTCACTAGATTGTTTTGTCTCGATGTAATAAATTAGAAAACTTATAATCAATAGGACTATCAAAAAGGTACCAAGTAATAACCAGAATCTGTATAAATAGATCAAATCCCAACAATACTCATCCCTAGACCTGGTCATGATGACTTTGTTCAGAAATTCTCACCTCTCAACATCGAACTGATTTTAAAAACCATCTATTAAACACAAGAATATATCCCAGACCCTTATATGTGCAGTCCTTACAAAATGATCTCTATAATTCTTTTTTATTTTTACATGGACCCATACTTGACTGATTTCGTACATCAGGAATCTTCTTCAGGCTGCAGCTTTTAGTTGACTATCGTGTAATTTTAAAAAACAGCATAGCAGATCAGTACCAGTTAATGATATTAAGGCAGTAACAGGCAAAACAAAGACTGACATTAATGTGCACTCTGTTAAACAGTCCAGTGAAAAGGCACGCCGTCACACTGCTATTCAGCCGTCATTGGAGCGTTTCTATAATTCAGAAGGGTTACAACGCCTCTCCTGGGAAATTATCTCCAGCTGTGAATACTTTCCTTTCATCAGTTTAAAACAAAAGGTTGAAGGGAGGTGTTGTCACAGCGTTGGACTGGAGGCAGTGTGCAGAACTGACCTAATTTTTCAGCTGCTTTTACAACTCGTATGCAGACTCAAAGGTCAAAAACACAGCAGGGTAAAATAAAGTAAAGTAGGAGTGAGTAGGGTTTACCCAAAAGGCAAGAATTACCATACAGCAAGATAACTGTCTCAAAAGAAAGGCCATATATCACATGTGAGCTATTAGATATTAGCCATCACTCTGATATTATACCTGTACAGTGGTTAATTCAATTCAATTTTATTTATATAGCGTCTATTACAACACAAGTTGTCTCTAGGCGCTTTCCAGAGACCCGGCACATGACCCCCGAGCAATTATTACATAAACAGCGGCAGGTAAAAACTCCCCTAGTGGAAGAAAAACCTTAAGCCAAACAGTGGCAAGGAAAAACTCCCCTTTAAGAGGGAAGAAACCTTGAGCAGGACCTGGCTCATGAGGGGGGACCCTCCTGCCGAAGGCCAGCCGGGTAGAGCAAGAAATAAGAAAGAATAGAGACATAGAGACACCGTCAAAGGTACAAGATAGGATACAATAGTAACTGTCCTTGGTAGTCCAATTAGACTTCTGTGAATATGGGTGATATATGGATAGACGGTGATCCAAGGGGATGAGGACTGCAGGTCGGGGTGTCAGCAAACATCCAACAGACATCCACACAGACAGGTGAAGGCAGACACTGGGATGGTCAGAGGTGGAACTGCAGGTCAGCAAGCAGCTCCTGAGGCTCTGGTCCGCAGGACATGCAAAGAAGAGGAAAAGAAGGGCCAGACAAGCACAAAAAACTACCAGAACAATGGACCACAATTAAGTTTATGGGATATTGTTAATAAATGAGGGTTGAGGTGAAGAAGAGACAGAGAAGGCAAAGAGAAACAGAGAAGGTGAAAGGCACCACTCAGTGGATCATGTTGGTGCCCCCCTGCAGCATAGGCCTATAACAGCATATCTACACCGAAGCTATGTTTAAAATGAGCTGCTCTAATCTGGTCCTGTAGCTGCAGCTTTGACTACTGGCCCTGACACATTAAGGTACTAAATGTACACTAACTATATGCTTTATTAAACAGAAATGTTTTAAGTTTAGTTTTAAAGGTGGAGGTGGTATCAGCCTCCTTAACCCAAACTGGAAGTTGGTTCCAGAGTGATGGTGCCTGATAACAGAAAGCCCGTCCTCCAAATCTACATTTCGATACTCTAGGAACTACGAGTAAACCTGCACCCTGAGAACGGAGAGCTCTATTAGGAACGTACGGTTCTATAAGGTCTTGCAAATATCGCGGCGCTAGGCCATTTTGGACTTTATATGCCAGTAATAAAATTTTGAATTGGATTCTAAATTTTACAGGGAGCCAATGGAGGGAAGCTAAAACTGGAGAGACGTGGTCTCTCTTGTTGATTCCTGTCAGCACTCGCGCTGCTGCATTTTGGATCAGCTGGAGGCTGTTAAGAGAATTACTTGGACATTCAGCCAACAACACGTTACAGTAATCTAGTCTAGAAGATACGAACGCATGAATTAGTTTTTCGGCATCACTCTGCGAGAGGATGCTCCTAATCTTTGCGATATTACGGAGGTGGAAAAACGCAGTTTTACAAACCTGATTAATATGCTGTTTAAATGACAAATCCTGATCGAATATAACGCCAAGGTTTCGCACAGTTTTACTGGAGGCCATCGCAAGACCATCTAATCCCTTCCTAAGCTGTTTGGGACCACAAACAACAACCTCTGTTTTATCAGAATTTAATAACAAAAAATTTCTGGACATCCAGTCCTTGATGTCCTTAATACACATCTGAAGTTTGTCTAATGGTTCTGTTTCATCTGGCTTCATAGACAGATACAGCTGCGTATCATCAGCATAACAATGAAAATTAATGCCGTGGTTCCGGATAATACTTCCCAAGGGCTGCATGTATAAACTGAACAGGATTGGCCCTAGCACTGAACCCTGCGGGACACCATAGCAGACCCTCGTCTGTACGGAAGAAACCTCATGAACATGAACAAACTGGAATCTATCAGACAGATATGATTTAAACCAATCTAGAGCTGTCCCTTTAATCCCAACAACATACTCTAGCCTCTGCAGTAAAATGCTGTGATCTATAGTATCAAAAGCAGCGCTGAGGTCCAGCAGAACCAGTATGGACACTAACCCATTATCTGAGGCCATAAGAAGGTCATTCGAGACTCGAACCAGTGCTGTTTCTGTGCTATGATGCATTCTGAACCCTGACTGAAAAATTTCAAATAGATCATTTCTATACAAATGCTCACACAGCTGGCTTGCAACTACCCTTTCCAGAATTTTAGAGATAAATGGAAGGTTGGAAATTGGTCTATAGTTAGCTAAAATGTCTGGGTCAAGAGAGGGTTTTTTAAGTAATGGTTTGATTACTGCGACTTTAAAAGCCTGTGGTACATATCCTAAGACTAGGGACAAGTTGATCTGTTTCAGTATTGTCGGTCCAATCAGAGAGAAAACATTTTTGAGTAGTCGAGTAGGGATTGGGTCTAACAGACACGTGGATGATTTAGATCCATTGACGACTGAGGTCAGCTCAGAGAGGTCAACAGGAACAAAACAGTCTAGAGTCAGGTCGGAGCATAAGGGGGTCGCCGAGGTTGAAGAAATTCCCACAGCCACTGCCGGGAGGGCCTGGCCGATTTCCTCTCTAATTCTGACAATTTTAATGCTAAAGAAGCTCATAAAGTCTTCACTACTGAGAGCTGCAGGGATGCATGGCTCAACAGAGTTGTGGCTCTTTGTCAGCCTGGCTACAGTGCTGAACAGAAAACGTGGGTTATTTTTATTATCCTCTATTAACACTGAATAATAGGCTGTTCTAGCTTTGCGAAGCGCTTTTTTATACACTATTAGACTATCTTTCCATGCATAATAAATATCTACAGACCTACTAGAGTACCACTTTCTTTCCATTTTACGCACTTTCTGTTTTAACATACGAATATGTGAGTTAAACCAGGGAGTTAAGCTCCTATGGTTAGAGACCCTCTTTCTCAAAGGAGCAACTACATCTAAAGCTGTATGCAACACATCTGCAGTGCTACCAACAAGGAAATCAACGTCTGCAGAGGTAGAACCGAGGTCACAGCCCTCAACTGCTTCACTATGTTCCTCTGTAAGAAGATGAAGAGCAACGGCCTCCCTAAATTTAGTGATAGCTTTATCGGATAGACACCTGCTAAAGTAATTCCTCCTATTATGCGTAACGTTGACAATGTTGAATTCAAACGTTATTAAATAGTGGTCGGATAGGAGGGAGTTTACATGTGACACTAACAGATTATCAAGTTCTACACCGTAGACGAGGACCAGATCAAGAGTATGATTAAGACAATGCGTCGGTTCGTTAACTTTTTGTAAAATCCCCATCGATTCTAGAAGAGAATCAAAAGCCAACTTAAGACTGTCGTCAACATCCATATGAATGTTAAAGTCGCCCACTATGATGACTTTATCTGTACTGATCAATAAACTAGATAAGAAATCTGAGAACTCAGACAGAAACTCCAGATAAGCTCCAGCAGGAGGCCGGTAAACTACAACCAACAAGACTGGCTTCTCTGATTTCCAGCTCGGCAGTTTTAAGCTAAGCGTGAGGCTTTCAAATGTATTATAATCGCATTTAGGTTTGGATTTTATTGTAAGACTGGAGTCGTAGATCGCCGCTACTCCTCCACCTCGACCTGTGATTCGAGGAATATGATAATTAAAGTAACCAGACGGCGTCGATTCATTTAAACTAACAAACTCTTCCTCTTGGAGCCACGTTTCTGTTAGGCAGAAAATGTCACTCCGGGTCTCAGTAATTAGATCGTTTACTAATAGAGACTTGGAGCTTAAAGATCGTATATTTAGTAATCCGCATCTAATTGTTTGGTCTTTAGTTCGCACTAAATGCGTATTTGTTTTTATTTTTACGAGGTTATTTTGGTTAACGCCTCTATTACGTCGCGCTTGGTGAAGATTTGGAGGACGGGGAATCGATACTAAATCTATTTTACTTGGCACCTCGTTAGAATCTCCAATTACATCATTTACTGGGCTTCATCAAACCATTACTGAAGGGAAAAGCCACTCAGCACTGCCATCTGCTTCCTCCCATAGAAACAAGCTTAAAGACTCTGAAAGACTCTCATTTACTCACCTCTCCTCACAGAACCCCCACCCACAAATGCCACTCGTTTTCTTCTCGCAGTATTCTGACATTCAATTTTCATTTGTAAATAAAATTCCAAACCCTTTAGCTTACCTATCCTTCTCAGTTTTGTTGTGGGTCTTGCCTACAAGCACTGATAAAGGAGGTCTGACTGGAATTTTGGTGGAAAGGAACAGCTCAAGATCTAAAGCCACCCCATCATGTGTTAAACATGGTGGAGGCAGTGTTATGGGATGGGCATGTGGAAAGGCTTTATTGATGATGTGCCTGCTGACAAAGGGAGGAAGATTTGAATATTCTTCATTGCTCAAGTCAGCGGCCATGTTTCAGTCCAACAGAACATTGTTTTCAGATACTGAAGACAACAATTATTAAAAATGTCAGTCTGTGAAAATACCTTTGAGCCCCTGAAAACAGAGGTACTTTCTCTTCAAATGGCTGTAGTTCTTAAATGATAAATCATAATCTTTTTAAGCCTCTAACCTTAAAAGGTAGCCAAAATCTACAGTTTTTATTTTAAATATATTGTGGTGTAGCATAGAGATGAAATATATTCAATCATTCTCCAAATACTTCTGGACCAAACCATATAGTGAAGTCCACATTGTGTCCACAAGGTCCAATTGCCGCCATCTAGTGGGTCTAGTGGCTCTACACACTACATTATCAACATGCCTGACGGCAGCTGTTATACACAACAAATCGATTGCTTCACATTGATACCATTAATTTTTCTATGGAAGCTGAGAAGATGTGGTCAACACCTAGGTAAACCATCTTGGGAGGACAGCAACTCAGTAATGCATCAAAAAGTTGAGCTTGACTGAAGACTGTATTCAATCTAAAGATGTTATACCAAAGTTAAAAGTAGAAACGCATATGTGCCAAAAACATTTTCGGAGGTCACCTATTGTTGTTTCTACATTGAGCACAAAAGGACACTGATGCAGAGCTCCAAGTCCAGACTCAAGACCACAAGGCTTTCACTGATCGACTCAGTGGAAATCAACGTCGACAGGGTTAGGGTTGCGAAGATTAACAAGCTTTTTTCATTCTCTGCTGTGTGCAGTGGTGGAAGAAATAAATCTCAACACTGAGATAAATCTAAAACCTAGAAAAACAGGACTGTATCTTTTTCTTAGTTTTTTATTCATACCACCCAATTAAAAACAAACCATTGTCATAATCAAAAATTTCCAGCATCAGGCAGAGAATATTCCCACTATGGAACCATATCAAGAAATGACTTTAAACCTCCAGATATCTGGGTCAATGAGAAGTCAGCAAAGGAATCTGGTGAAAAAATAAAATTAATTAATTAAAACACACACACACACACACACACACACACACACACACACACACACACACAAAAAACAGAAGGAAAGAAAGAAGGCAAATAAATAATTTCATTCAAAATTAAAATACTCTTGCAACCAAAGCTGGTTTACTTTATGGACAAGTGTAAAGGTTTCTAGCACAACATCATCTACTTCCAACGTGGAGTGAAACCTTTGTTCAGTGGGAAGAATACATTTGACCAATAAAATTTGGGTTTAAATGAAAAAAACAACGATTTTCTCTGTTTTCTCAGTGGTTTTGACATGACAGACGACTGATGCGAGAGAACAACAACAATCTGTGGTCGGATGCTCAAACAAAGCAGGAAACAGCCGCCTCCTCCGTATCCAGCGCTTTCTGGTGACTTGTAGGAAATTTGCACTGCAGACTCACGTAACCATTTTTGATAGTAGCAGAGCCAGTTCACCAACAGTCATGGTTTGTTTACAACAGTTCTCTGCAAGTTGATGAGGAAACAAACAAGGACGTGCACATTGGAGCTGATTACTTGCTACACACAATGCAAATGGTCAGTCAGGAACATAAGATTTTCATCAAAGATGCGTAAAAATTGGAATTGAACCCATCCATTTGCTTTCCATTTCATCACCCATTACCTTGGACAATACTGAATGAGTCACATCCAGTTCCTTTTTTCCACAATAATTACAGAAATAGTGTTATATCTTAACTTCTTTTTCAATTCCACCAATTTGAAGATGAAGAAAACATTTGATGTTGGTGCCCTGTGCAGAGATTTTATGATTGATATCAGTAAATTCAATATAATTACTTTTTTTTCCATATAAACAATTATGTTTCAAGACTCCAAACATATTACGAGATTCATTGCTTTATGAAATATCTGATTAATTTTGACCCTTCTTTAAATTTTGTGCTGCAGTATGAAATGTGGAAATCAGGCAAATGTGATGCTATTGATTTTGTGTCCGCCGTCAGGCTGCAGGTTTAACGTCAACGTGACGTTTCCGACACTAATAGGCTACATCCTCCCATAATGCTGTGCAGTTCGACCATGGCCGGGCTTTGTGCATCTGTTTAGGGCGAGAACACATTAGTCATGCAGACTCGCACTGTAAAAGCTAATTGCCACTGGCACCAGGCGGGCTTTCCCCATAATAAACCATGTGCCGGAGGTTAATTCAATCTGGACATGAGCCCCTTCAGGTTGCAATGTTTCTCAAAGAAAATGTGACTGGTTGAAAATGCAGCAAAAATACCTGAGAGTGAATTTATAGACATATGAATGATGTATGAGTGCATCAATTATGTATACATTTGTTCGATATTATAAAGAAAGAAAAAAAAAAAAAAAAAAAAGTAGTACCAACCAGCATTAAGTATATTATGTTCCAATTTCAACTCTAAAGGATAGGCAAACTAATCTTTCCAACAGCAAAAATGACCTCCCTATTGATATTTGAGTAGTACAGTGGTTACTGACAATTCTACTGGATTTCAGAGACACATTTGGCTTAAAGTTGTTTAGAGAAGTCACAAGAAATGTGTTTGGATTCCAGTCCTGCTGTTACAACTCCATTAGCGCTGAACATCTGCTCAGTTCTGTCTAATTAATACAATTAGTTATTTGTAATCCATAGTTCACATGCCATGAAAAAGTGAGCTGATACAAACCCAAAGCAGTTAGTTGACAGAAATTACTACATTTACTGACATATAGTACATAAAAGAATCTTTTCGCAACCATTCCTCTTTAATAACCTCCTGAAAAACTTTGATATCCAATAAAAAAATCGTTCTTGGTACACTAAATGGAGAAATGTTACAGGACAGGTTTCTAAAGTGAAAATGTCACAACAGATATACACTCGCACACAGGAAACGTGAGCCTTGAGTCAGTCGTATATATTATATAAAATAATCAACCGTTTTGGGAAGTGGAATACCCAAGCCAACCTTGGAAAAATAAACACATAAAAATCGGACTTCCATTTCCGAGTACTTACAAAGGAATTATTGAAAAAAAAAAAAAGTTTCTAAACCTTATTAAGAAAAAGGCATAAAATGTTTCTTCCTTGACACTGTAAAACAAAGAACCCTAACTTTGAGTTCCTGTGAATTATTTGATATAAAAAAAATCTAATAAATGTGCTTAAATTAGTTCAATTCAGTCAAAATTTGAAGTTCCTCCCTCGAAACAGCTGCTTGCTGAAACATAATGACTTAACAATCATGATTACATTCCACAGTTTAAATGGAGCTGCACACTGGACGTCTGCCTGAAGGCTGAGCACCGTGTTCTGAACAAGCACTTCAGCTAATGGCTCCCTGGACAGACTGCCGTGTTAAAAACCAGACTCCACTTACTCTCTACTTACTCCATGCAACACACATGAACCTGGCAGAAAGGCTCTTATTTTAGCTTTTAATTTAGTCCACCACCTCTTGACTCAACTCTGGGTTGTAATTAAGGACAGTTCTGGGATGTTGAACTGGGCAGGAGAAGAAGTCCTGCTTGACAGCATTTCACACAGACGGATGGCAGATAAGACACACCATCACCACCTTCTCACATGAGTGATCTTCTCCATTTGCACAGCAGAAGTGTGCAGAGAAGAGAGGAAAGGTGCACAAGTGTGTAATACATAAATGTTAGCCGTGTGAGGGCAGACGATGTTCTAAGCTGATTTTATTTAGTGAACGTGCAATAATTACATGACGCAACGTCTCCATGCTGCACACGGGAATGTATGGCTACACCCGGCTTACAAATAGAGGCTGGAATTAGTAGTCAAATACAGCAAAAATTCAATATTTCTCAGTATCAACCTCTAATAAAAACTACAGTGAAACCACAGAGTTCCAGCACCATAAATATGCTTCCTGGTGTCAGAATGACTGATGGAATTAAGGAGGGATCTTTCTTATAATCACGTGACTGCAGAAAAAAGCATAAGGAAGCAAAAATAAGTAAGAGTGGACCAGAAAGACAAATATGTATATGCTTTAGTAAATGGCTCCATATATACTATATATAGACTATAAGTCAGTATAATTACAAACTGTAATGGTAAGAAATCCTGAAAAAAAAAATTATATATATATATATATATATATATATATATATATATATATATATATATATATATATATATATATATATATATATATATATATATATAAATTAATTAATTAAAAAAAGACAGAGAGACAGAGAAAGAGACAGAGAATTATATTATTTTCAACTAAATTACAGTAACAAATAAGTTCAGTAAACTAAAAGGAAATAAAAAAATCAAAGAAAAAAATCAGTAATAAATTAAGAAAATATTGAACCTGATGATAAATGTTATCAAAAAATCCAAAGTAATTTTTGTTAACAAGAAAGAACACTGTTAGAAATTAAAGCAGGAGTTTTTAACTTTTAACAGATTACACATTCCAACTCAAAATACAGTTAGAAGCACAGCTGCACAATAGTGGCATGTTGTCTGGCTCGTCTTTGCAGATGATAGTAGATGAGTTAATAGAGGAGAAGGACTCATGACTCACAAGTTCATAAAATAACTCAAGTTTTGAACAATTTGTTCAGGACTTCAGCACATACGTATTGTCCAGTTCTTATTATACAATCTATGACTAAGTCAGAACTACCTGTGGTTGAATTCCAACTCAGAAAGTGTAAGTCTTACCAATACATCAGTAAATTTACTGTTTATAACAGATAAGTCTTATTTTCTTCACAATACATCAGATATACACTACTATAATGTCTGTATTAGTTAAATAAAGCATTCAGCGTCCAATGGCTCCCAGCTGGAGAACCGAAGGGTTCGTGACTAGGACAGGCTGTTATACCAACTAGAACCCGGTCCACTCGTGACGTCATAGCCAGGCAACAACAAACATAAGGAAATGGATGAGGAGGGATTTTGGGCCTATGAGCATTTCTGCTGTTGCAAATATGAGCCAAGAACCCCACAAAAACAACATGACATTGCAGAGGCTTACCTTAAAGCGTTACCATTAACTTTCCAGCGAAGTTTACCGTTGAGAATCAGCTGCGGGTCACGTGACGTTAATTAGTTCAGCCTCTGCCTGCTGTTTTCACGAACTCATTAGCACGTTGTTCCTTTAACTTGCGTGACTCGCACGGATTTGTTGGTTTTTTTTTTGTTGTTGTTGTTTGTGGCTGGAATTTTCTTGTTCCTTTCAATGGCGAGGGTTTTTTCGTTTTGTTTTTCTTTTTCTTCCTTTGTTCCTTCATCGTTGTCGTCATCCGGATTCTCTCATACAACGTGAAATAAGCCCCGCCTCCGCCCACCTGAAAGCCTTTTTTTTCCAAATTAATCTAGCAGTACGTCATTTGTTTAAAAAAGTGTAAAAAGTGACAATATAGGATGCAGAGCGGTTATAGAAAGTAAAACTAATAAAACAAATATAGTTTGAATTAGAAAAAAGCTAGTATTTTAACCAACATTTTGCAAGTAATTTAATACAATTTGAAACGATCTTATAGCTGTAGCGTGAGTTCTTCGTGTGCTTGAAGAGGACATTTTTGAGATCATTTGAGAATAATGTTTAAGGATAACAAGACTTCTTTTTTTCATAATCGGATAAAATTTTGGGTGTTTTAATGAAACGTCTGTCACGTTTTTATTCAAAATACCACAGTGATATAGTATGACATCTTCCACAGCCATTTCTTTACAGCTCTGTTCACAGATGGCTGTAAAACAGTCAGTCATGTGACACCCTTCTCACCCCCGACAGTGTTTTTCCACCTTTCTTTTCTTTAATTGCTGTAACAGCAGTGTGCTGCCAACTTTACAGGTACAGCTAATTCAGTGCACAATGTCAATTTGGGAGGCAATAACGGAAGGTCTGGAGGTTTCCGCCTTAATTTGGGTCTGTGACGCCACAATCCTTTGCAAATCGGAAAAGCTCATCAAATTACAAATCTTAAAACCTAGATGGTCCCTAACAAAGGGACAGGTTTTATTTATGTCCACGTTCCTAATCTGTTATCCTACTGCAGCCTCCTTAGCCAAGAACATTTTTAGTTTCTTACAAGATCATTGTTGTATTATTGGAGTAAATTTAAAAACTACAAACTTGTGATATGAGGTGTAGCCAGCTTTTTTACTGATTTTTTTCTTATATTCATTTACGTTGTAACACAATAATGTGTCTGTTTTACGCTTTAATGCCAAACTGATGGACATATGCAGATAGAGGGGACACGTATGTATATGTACACTACATACATGCAGCGGGGAACGCTACGCTGTCAGGTACACTGTACTCGGACACGAGCCAATCGCAACACGTCGGCTGTTTGTTGGGGTTTTTCTTTTTCTTTGTATTTTTCCCGCTACTTTTTTTTCTTTGTCATTTGTGAGCCGGTTAGAAAGACAGTTTGGTGCGGTGCCATTAAAAAGTACTGATGTTCATCAGCTCCAAATCATGCATTATTTACATTTACGTATAAATAGAACGTAAACAAAAGAGGCTCAGCGCTGTGATCAGAAAAGATGCCACACCGCCACCTAGTGTTTGGTGGTTTAATTAAAAAGTGACATAAACAACCACGAAAACAGATGAAAAGCATAAATCAGGCTTTGGTTTAATACTTGGTACTTGTTCCACATTTGACACAGTTTATCACATTTAAATTTTTCAGTTCCATCCCTGCTAATATGCAGCTTGTTCATTTTTTTTTTTTTTAATTTTCTTTTTTTTAATTTTTAATTTTTTAATTTTCTTGTTCATGATCAATGTATATGAAAGTAAAGCCATCAATCTCTCATTTTTCTCAGTTAACCAGAGAATGCCATTTACTGAGAAACAGTTTGCATCAGTGATATTTACACTATGAATTTACACTCGCCGTCCACTTTATTAGGTATCATAGGGGAACCTCAGAGTGGTAGTGTACATTTCTTTTTTCACAAAATGCTTTTTATAAAAATGGTTCTGATCATTAAAACAACCACACACATGCACAAAACAGGTCACAATCAAGGTCGAACTGATCTGTCACTTCATTAATTCATCATAAAACGAATGATGCACACAAAGTCGTCAGCTTGTCTGCTGTTGCACAGTATTCTGGTTACCTGTGTGCATTTGTGGTCGTTTATTAAAAAGTAAATTTCTTACTTTGAAACAAGTAGCAAACAAACAAACAGCATTTCCGTTATGCTACTAAACAGATGTCTTGTATTTTATGACAAAACTCCGTTGCTCTGTTCTGTAAACAACAAACTCATTTTTTGTTAAAGTAACATCAGTTCTTCTCTGAATGCTTGCACGCAGTTTTTTTTTATATATATATTTGGCAGAAACATGCTTAAAAGCATCTTCATGAACTCACTTAAGTTTAGTGGTATTAATAAGTCTCAGCGTCTTGTGAGTCTTCAGATAATCCGGACCGACTGTGATGTTGAGTCTGCTGCAGGGCTCTTTGTTCTTCTAGGAGATGTTGTCCATATGTGTCGGTGGAAGTTTGGGCCAAGTAAGAGTCCAAAAATTAAAAAAGATGATGCCAACATTTATCTTAAAGCTCTAATGTGGCTCTGGATTGATAAGTTCATTACACTTTTGTCCAAAGCATCAAACTACAGCATTGCTTCATCTGACGACTTGTGTAAATGTGAACGATATGCATGTTGCACAAATGATGGTGACAGATTGTGTTGCAGATCACAAATCTTTTATTAATTCACAATAAAAATAAAAAGGTTTTGTTTCTCCTGAGAGGCACATTCAGATTAAAATGTTACTTCCTTCTGAAGAAATCCCGAGTTTAGTTTAAATTAACCAAATATGTCAATTATAAAAATTTAAATAAGCTGCTGGCGAAGAAAATAATGAAACCTATTTTTTAACCACACTGCCCCTCACACACACACTTCACTTTTTTTTCACACAAAGACACAGAGGCATGTTAGTCCCTTTACGTCAGTCTTTATCCTCGGTTCCTTTCAGTCCATCTGATAATACAGCTCTAATTCCAAAACAACTGGGATAATGTCTAACATGTGCATTAATACTACTAATAATGCAATGATTTGAAAATCTCATAAACCCATATTTCATTCACAATAGAGCATTAAAAATATCAAATGTTTAAACTGAGGAAATGTCCTGTGTTGAGGAAAACAAGAGGACATTTTGAGTGTGATGGCAGCAACATGTCTCCAAAAGGTTGTGACAGGATGATGTTTACCACCGTGTCACATCTCTTCTTTAAAAACTATCCATAAACATGAGCGGGTCCATTGCTGGAGTTTTGGGAGATAAATGTTGTGAAGGACGTGAGCTGCTCTACAGTCCTCAGTCGTCTTTGTTTTGTTTTGGGGTTTGTTTGTTTTTTCGTTCATTTTAGTTGAATATTTTTATTTTTTGGCTTTGACATTCTTTTGAAGAGTCGCCACAGCAGATTATCAGAATCTACACACTAATTTGGCAAATGTTTTTTGTGTCGGATGCTCTTCCTGACACAACTTGACTCCAGCCACTACGTTTGTCCTTCTCCTCTTAGTCCAGGGATTCACTGCCTTTGGCTTCCGAAAATAACATTTCATTTTACTTATTTTCACTACAGGACAGTTTTCCATTTTTCCTTAGTCAACTTTAAACAAGCTTTGGCCCAGAGAAGGCAGTAATATTTCAGGATCACGCTCACATAAGACGCTTCTTGCATGATAAAGTGTGAACCTTTATTATTGTGAAGGTCATGGTGAAAAGTGCCATTAGAAGGGATTTCGGGAAGGGTTCCTGACCCCCCGCAGTGATTTCCATCACAGAATCAGGCCAGTTTTAGCTGCAGAGCCATCTCAAGGTCCAAAGATTACAGGCATTTTCTGCCTTGTCCCATGCGTACAGTTTTCTTCAGACTGTCTGATGATGATGATGGTCTGCTGGAAGCGATCCCCATGTTACACTGAGAAACATTCCAAGTTTGTACAATGTTGTTTACATATCAATGACCATCTGTCTGTTCACTAATTCAAAAGGAGATATTAGTTTTATGGAAATAGTAAAATGTCTCCCTTTCCATGCATGATATATGTTCTATCGTGATTAAAATGTAGACTCAAAATTTGCAGATGATTATGTTCTGCTTTTTTTTTCTTCCATGTAGTGTCCCAAATTATTCTGAACTGAGGTGGTATCTGAAGTTACAGATGGGTTCGTTTTTACAGAAGCATTAAAAAGATTCCACAGGGATGGCTAAAACCTCCGGTGGCGCACAAAGTCGACCTTTTACACTCAGAATTAATGGAGTAAAAGCACCATTAATAAATGAACCTACTACTTTTTCATATCCAGTAACCCCACTGATACAGTTTTGTTTGCCTTCATGACTGTCGGTGTTGACTTTAGAAGACGAGGTCAGAATAGTACAGATGAGTTTATGGAGGAAGGACGTTTTGATTTATTCCCTGGAAGATAAACGGCTGATGAAAGTGGTCATTAATTTCATGAGCGGCATCACGTTTAATCAGTTATAAAGCCAAAGGGACTGTGAGGACATGTCAAACAGGGACAGGAGAGGACTCGAGTCAAACCAACTGAACAGGCTCTGTCTTTAGGGGTTTTTCACAACAACATGCTGATATCCATCTACATCAATCTCATGCACAAAGAGCCAAGGACTTTGGGTATTCAGTCAGAGATCATGAGATGCTAAATTAAAAGACACATTTTGGCTGAATCTGAGCTACTTTTGGCACTTATGGCTCAGGTATGGCACTAGTAATTGGGATGTGCCCCAAAGGTGATGATGAACTGCATGTGCCAGTTACAGCCAAACAAATGAAAAGCTGGCTTTAAAGAGGTTATGTACAACATACTGATGGCCAGGAGCTGGGCTGCTTATAACTATGCATACTGTGTACTGGTCAATTGTATCCTGGAAACTTTACCAGAAATAGTATACCATCTGGGTATTTTTTACTTACTGAAGAGGGTTATTGTACGGCATACTGCCTATTACCTAGCCGGACTTATTATTTTCTTCTTATTTTGAAAGAATAAAAAAGAAGAAGATGGCTTGCAGAAATGCCATTGAATGGCTGTTGTTGGTTTTGCAGTAGAAACTTGTTGATCCAAGGTGTTACTGGTTCAATTCTAAGTGAATAGATATGGTTGGCCCGGTTATTCTGCATAGTACATTCTGTTAAAAAAAATCAGTACGTCAGTACCTCTGTGGAAGCAATAAGGTTTTACTTCGTATTTCGCCCTTTCTCTGTGTTTTAGCTGTTTGTTACATCATGACAGTGTATCACGACATGCACCGTTGTTCTTACCAAAGCTTAAACCCTGAAAAGAACTGAAGATCTTAATATTGAAAGAAGTGACTGTAGATACTTTGAACCTTATTTACTTGTGAAGATGTTCAGTCCTAAAAGTCTCTGAAGATCGCAGTGCCAACAACTGACGTGATGAACTGTGACTCTGGAGACTCATGCGTTCCTGAGATAAACATGCACATTCCAACTGCAACAGTTTATGCTTTTATTGCACCAAACATCGATCTGAAAATCAATCATTTTAAAATTGCCAGCTGGATAGCATACATCATTTATACATCTGCAAAAGCATCCATCTATGAAGGCATCTGCTGATGTGCATCAGATCATCCATCGACCTCCCAACAGATAATCCATCCACCATTCACTCCTCTTTCACTTCACATGCATCCGTCCACAGCCTGCAGCCTAGAATCACAAAACACAGCCGTAACTGATTTCTATGTGGCTTCACAGACTCTCCAAACATGCTCTCTGTCCTGCTAACATGCAAAGAAAACATACATTCTTTATGTAGGTTTCTTCATACAGAACATTTATCAGCCTAATATCCCAGAGCTCATAATCTCTCCTCGCACCAGTCCATTTTAAGATAAAATAAGACTAAACAACATCGTTACAGACCTTTTCAGGCTCCAGTGAAAAACCGCAGGGCGGTGGATGAGTTATGAAGAGAAAACAGGGATGAAAACAGCTGCCTGCTGCCATTTCAGGCCTGTTCAGCAGTTTAACAAAGACTCCACATTTCATTCAGCAGGTACATTTACAAACACAGTTGAGATTTGAAGCCGCAGTTCAAAGGGTGACGGACTCAAAGTGGTTTAAACAGTTAAGTAGGCCACCTGAAGAATGGGCTGGGACGCAACCAGCTGATATTTCTCAGATTATTGAAGGACGGTGTCTAGAAGAGGAAGTGTTGGTTGTGTAGCTACAGGCAGATACAGATTGAAATTCACACATGATCATGTAGTCATGACCACAAGCCAATCATGACAAGAAGAGTAACAAGGACCGTTACGTCGCCCAGATTGGCGTCACCGGGGCCCCACGCTAAAGTCAGGCCTGGGGTTGGAGCTCAAAGGCGAGTGCCTGGTGGCCAGGTCTTTGAGGGTTCATGGGAGTATGCCCAACCAGTCCACATGTGCTTTCTGGATCTGGAGAAGGCCTCAAACCGTGTCCCTCGTGGTATTCTGTGGGGGTGATCCGTGAGTACGGGGTCCGGGGTCCTCTGCTATGGCTGTTTGGCCTCTGTACGACCGGAGCAGGAGCTTGGTTCGCATTGCCGACAGTAACTCAGACCTGTTCCCAGTGCATGTTGGACACCAGTTCTGTTCATAATTTTTATGGACAGGATTTCTAGGCGTAGCCAGGGACCGGAGGGGGTCCAGTTTGGAACCCACAAGATTTCAGTCAAAGTCAAAGTCAAGTTTATTGTCAATTCTACCACATGTGAGGTTCATACAGAGAATCTAAATTAGGTTACTCTCAAAACCTCGGTGCTGCACAATAAATAAATTCTAAACACAAAGTGCAAATTAAAAAGAAACAAGTTATAACATGACGCTGGGTTTAATCTCTGCTTTTTGCAGATGATGTTGTCTTGTTGCCTTCATCAGGCCAGGACCTTCAGCATGTGCTGGGGCGATTGGCAGCCAAGTGTAAAGCGGCTGGGATGAGAATTAGCACCTCCAAACCAGAGGCCATGGCTCTCAACTGAAAAATGGGTGGCGTGCCCTCTCTGGGCAGGTGGAGGTCCTGCCTCAAGTGGAGGAGTATCTCGGGGTCATGCATTCGATGTACCGGAGCGTCACGTTGAAGAAGGAGCTGAGTCAAAAGGCGCTACCACCCTCTCCTATGTTCATGAACTTTGGGTATTGACCGAAAGGACACGATTGCAGATACAAGCAGCCGAAATGAGTTTCCTCCACAGGGGTGGTTGGGCGCTCCCTTAGAGACAGGATGAGAAGCTCAGTCATTCAGGAGGAGATTGGTACAGAGACGCTGCTGCTTCACATCGAGAGGAGTCAGCTGAGGTGGCTTGGGCATCTGTATCGGTTGCCCCCTGGAGCCTCCCTAGAGAGGAATGTCCCACCAGGAGGAGACCCTGGGGAATACCCAGGACAGACTGGAAAGACTATATCTCACGGCTGAGAACGCCTTGGGGTCCCCCCGGAAGAACTGGACAAAGTGTCTGGGGTAAAAGAGGTCTGGGTATCTCTGCTCAGACTGCTGCCCCCGCGGCCCGGTTCAGGATAAGTGGATGAAAATGGATGGATGGATGGATGGATGGATGGATGGATGGATGTTCGACCTTTGATAAAAATTAGAAGGTGGAGTTGCAGCAAAAACATTCTCCATCTTCTGTTAGACTTTTAGGAACAGCATCAGAAACGATTTCTGATTTTGGTGCACCCAGTCAAAATGTTAAAATAGAAAATGGTCTCAGGAAGTCATTTATATCAAAGTTCTACTCCAGCAACATCAGACCTGCTAAAAAAATCCTCCATGTTCCTCAAGATCGACATTTTTAAGGTTTTGCCACAAAAAAAAAAACAAAAAAACAAACAGGTATGGTCTTAGGTAGCTTGGACTGGTCTGACCGCTCTCTCTTTTTATCCTGATTAACTGAATCATCAACACTAAAACTACTTTCTGTTTATGGAAGGAGTGAAGTGTCCTTACTGATGTCCATCTCCCCAAATTTAAGTTGGCATCATCTACTCGCCAAATGCAGATTCAAGATTCAGCTCTTCTTCGGTCCAAACAAACTTCTCTTTCGTCAATCGGAGCCTCGTCTTCTTCTGCTGATGTGTCAGCAAGGCTTCATATATGGCTTTTTTAGAGCTAAAACATATTTTCTTCAGCTGATTTCTTACATTTCAGTCAAAGATAAAGACTAATACATCTAATTTAATGGACTACTGGGTTGGGTTTTCCTCTTTTACAACCCATTTTGTTTGTGCTTGCTCCAAATTCTAGACACAACCGACTGTAAAAACAAAAATCGTTTACAACACACCTTGTTGAGTTCCTTCGGAAGAAGCTTTCCTTTCGTTTTTTGTTTTCTTTTTTTTAGCTGTTAGTTTTCTTTTTGAGGTCATGTTTTCTCCTAACTGCAGATAGGATTAGAGGATTAGATAAGATTAAGCTGCATATTTATAAAGAAATTCAAATTGCAAAGTATTTTTTTCCCCTGCTTGAAATGAAAATACATTTGGTTTTATGTATAAACTTAGTTCCCCATGTTTTAATTTGATAGCATGCTTTATGTAAAAAATAACAGAACAACACATGACTTATTTATTTTTTTCATAAAAAATATGCAAACAAAACAACCAATGTTAAGTAGTAGTAAGTACCCACTAATTAATCCGTCAAATCTAACTGAAGCAAAGTTGAAGTCAGATGCTGCTAAACGTCAGCCTTGAATGAGGTGGTGCCTCAGCAGCAGTGCAGCAGTGCAGACCTCTTTAAAAGCAGATCTTTTTACAGTTTCTTGGTCTGGAGGACTCAAGGTTGTGTTAATACAATGCAAAAAGGGAAAAACATAAGTCTTAGACAAACAACTGTTGCTGCAAATCGATCTGGAAAGTGTTACAAATCTATTTTCAATCAATTTAGATTTTCATGTTCTGAAGTGAGAAAAATTATACACTAGTGGAAAATAAAAACATGAAAAGTGTCGGTAAGTCATAGAAGGTATTGCTTAAGGCGGATCCCACACTACAACCCATGACAATTAAATGTGACGACTTTAACTTTTGCAGAAGTAAATACAAGTTGTTTTTTGGTCGACAGAGACTCGTGTGAGTAACGGCGCATGTGTGGCCACACTAAACCAAAGAGCTTCAAAACAGTAAACGTAAGGCAGCGAGAGGAAAGAAGCAGGATGCTCTTATAGGAAAAATAAATTCACAAATGAAACAACCTTAAATGTCTCACGGCCCCTCACTGACAGTGAGTTGCCCCTCACACTTGCCCCTAACGCTGATCTAATCCAGATCCACAATTACCTCTGCTTTGCCTCAGTGTGCTTGTTTCTTTCCAGTAAATAAATGCTGCCAGATTTATTTGGAGCAAAGGAACTTTTTTCGCTGTGACAGTGGCAATCATGTGAACAGTCTAGACTTTAATCCAACAAGAAAACAGCTCATCTTGAGATTTTCTGTAAAAGCAAAAGCCGCTTTCAAACAGAAACTGCAGCTGAGCAGCTCAATGTGATAGATCACGTTTGACAATGAACTGATTTATTGACTTAGTGAGGTTTCTGTGCAACACCCCCCCATCACTTCTGACCCAACACAAACTGACATACTTTAATTTTCTGCCAAGCTGAGCAAAGTTATTGCATCATATTGCATATCTATATTTTCTCGCTGCGTTAACACAAGGACGTTGTTAGTAGGTCAGTCATTAAGGGCCTTCCCTGCTGCGCTCACAGCTCTTTGTTAGTGCAGACCTGAGTGGACGATGTTCTGGCAGGCGTGAAGCCGCTGTACTGCCCGTCCGGGCTCGGATACACCCCCCTGATTCTCAACACACAGCATCTGGGGATGGCCGGATGGGTGTCATCAGGTGGGATCCCAAACCTCCAGCTGATGTACTGTCTGTATGCGCAGTGACGCAGGGCAGCAGTCCGAACCCTACCTTCTGGAAGAGACAGAGGGTCCTGGTACAGGAGGACGGCATCCAGCAGGGAGCGCCGTAGAACCAGCTGCTCAAACAGTGGCGACGAAGTGATGCAGGCACCGTCGCTCCTCCTGCAGCACAGCTGCTCCTGTGGGGCCGAGGAGGAAGTGCAGCAACCACATTTACACCAGGCTGGACGACGGCATTTTGCGTTAGTGTCTGATTTATGGCCGAGGGGAGCCTGAGGGTCGTGATCCACGCCGACATCCGGCTGAAGGAGACAGAGAACGGCTCTAAGATGACCAGTGTCCTCCTGATGGGATGGAAACGTCTGTTCAGTATTTATCTGCAGTGTGAGAATTAAAGAGTAACAGAGTAACAACCCAAACAAATCACTCAGGGAACTAATGTGATGAAAAGATGTTAAAGTCAACGCACATTCAGAGATGTACAAACCCAAACTGTACAAGTGGCAATGTTGTAAAAATGATAACATAAAAACAGAGTGTAATCACTTACAAATCTCAAAAATCCATATTTTTATTTACAATAAAGCATAGAAAAGGTTCACAAGAAAGGGATTACATCCTACTCCTCCACATTCTGCATCACACGGGTGTAGACTTTCATCCAGGTCAAGGAAACGCAAAAGCTCGACTCGGGACAAACCAGGAATGTTGTGCAGCTGGAATCCTAGATCAAGCAGGAGTGGATAACTTTCCACTTCCAAAACTCAGATCCCCGCAGATCTACAGGGACTGCGTTTATTTCGTTTATTTATAATCGGTCCACACATCGCTAGACTGTTAGTTAAAGCAAAAAAATAAAAAAGGAAATGCGGATACGCAAACTGAAAACCAAATACCACGTCGCTAATAAATATCCGGACATCCGAGGGTTCTGGTCCAGAACTGCTGCAGTCTCCCGGCAGGAGGACTCACCTTACGTGGCTCAACCGTCTTTGGCTTGATGTCTTGTAAACTTTTCTTATGTGATCTTTTCAGCAGCCGAAGGTTCTGTTCGTCAACGTAGGACACACAGATAATGCACTACAAAACACAAGAATGCCTTTTATTAGCTTCAGTAAGAACAAAAACCACATCCCAGATCAGTTCATGCGTGGTCACCTGCCGTCCATCCCGGACTGACTCAAATTTCTTCTCAGAGTAGTTTTGTCCGACTTCTGCAGAGTAACAGCTGGTTTCAATCAGCCAGTCGATCAATATCGTCGTCTGGAGGCAAAGAAACAGATATTGACATGAGTGGAGAGATATCACTGCCTTCTTCACCGACTGTTTAATATAAATATATATATATATGTGTGTGTGTGTGTGTGTGTGTGCGTGTGTGTGCGTGTGTGTGTGTATGTGTGTGTATGTGTGTGTGCATGTGTGTGCGTGTGTGTGTGTGCGTATGTGCGTGTATGCGTGTGTGTGTGTGTGTGTGTGCGTATGTGCGTGTATGCGTGTGTGTGTGTGTGTGTGTGTGTGCATGTGTGTGTGTGTGTATGTGCATGTGTGTGTGTGTGTGTGCGTGTGCATGCGTGTGTGTGTGTGTGTGTGTGTGCGTGTGTGTGTGTATGTGTATGTGTATGTGCATGTGTGTGCGTGTGTGTGTGTGTGTGTGTGTGCGTGTGTGTGTGTATGTGTGTGTGCATGTATGTGCGTGTGTGTGTGTGTGTGTGTGTGTGTGCGTGTGCGTGATCCCTCACCAAAGCGTAGTACGAAAGCGTTGAACCGATGTAAAGGATGAGCTGAATGAAGCTGAACTTTCCCGCCTGTTAAAAAGAAAGAAGAAATTCTTCAGAATGGTTCAATCATTCTCCTTCATAACTCCTTCCAGAGGTTTAGAAATGCTGAGGTCAGAAGTTCCTCCGAGCAAACGACGCAGGCAGAAATCACGTTACAACTAAAGAACGCCTTGTATTGCTTCTCAGTAATTGTATTTCACTAATCGTATGAAGCCACATTTGCAGACGCCGGTCTAAAAATGCTACAATCACACAGAATCAGCACGATTACATTTGGCTTTTTAAGGCAGATGTTCTGCACCAGATTAAATCCTCTGTTTTCCTACAGAAACACACTCAGTTCCTCGTATAAGATGAAGGGTTTGTCCTTCGTGTAAATTGTTTCTGTACCGTTGGCGCGCTCTTACTCACATACACACTTTTGTTTCAGGAGCAGTTTTTTTTTTTTTACTGATTTCATTTCTTTAGAAACTCACACACAAATGACCCAAATTTTACTGACGTCTTCCTTTTTCTGCATGCAGATTCAAGCTTCTTTGACATTTCAATATTCTTTAGACTGAAAATAAAGGAGCTTTAGAAGAAGGGAAGATAATGCATTGATAAGAGGCATATAAAATTGAATGAGTAAATAAGGAAATAATAGTTTTTAGAGGCTTGTGTAATTTATTAGGATGCAAACATTGGATGATTACGGATCAGGTGTCTACCATATGATAGTAACAAACTGTACAGGAGCCCATAATTGGATTGTGGGAAATAGCTTTTTCATCCATTTGGGAACATTGTGGTGAGGACTTGTTTCGGGCGTTGCTTACATTGTTTAAAAAACTAAACACAAAGAGTTCAGTTCACTCACTTTGATTGAATAACACCAGTTCACACCAAGTCAGCTCCAAGCACTTTACACAGAAAACTCTTAAATATAATCAAATTAAGTCCAAAATATATTGTTATTCCGTCAACGTAACGTCCGTAACTCATATTCAAAATCATTCTGTCATAAACCAATTCATGATCCTGTTCACCCCATCAGAGTTTTCCTGCAAATTCATAAAAACCAGCCTAGTACAGAAACTCATTTTGCCTTGTATCATTGCTTTGTTGTCAGCACTGTTGCCTCAGCAAGAAGGTTCCTGGTTCGATTCCCGGCCAGGTGGGTCTTTCTGTGTGGAGTTTGCATGTTCTCCCTCCGGGTACTCCGGCTTCCTCCCACAGTCCAAAAACATGCAGCGTAGGTTAATTGATGATTCTAAATTGCCTGTAGGTGTGAATGTGAGTGTGCTTGTTGGTCTGTCTTTCTATGTGGCCCTGCGATGGACTGGCGACCTGTCCAGGTGGACCCCTGCATTTCGCCTGCTATGCGTCGGGATCGGCTCCGACAGACCCCCGTGACCCGGAGCCGGATCAAGCAGGTATAGATAATGGATGGATTTATATATGTATATATATACATATATAAATCCTGCTGGTGAGGTGGGAGTTTTTTTTAAACACTCACAGAGCTTTGAGATAAAACAAAAAGGAAACTAAACGCACCCACCTGTCCGAACACCATAACATCGAATCTGATCCCAAATGCTTTGTACAGCGTCCGCTCCTCTACTCCGTTCACCGTATTGTACTTGGCATACCTGACCAGAACACAGAAGCCGTGTCATTGTCACATCCAGCAGGTTTAATCATCTCAAATAGGAGCTGAAACCAAACAGCAGGCTGATCTGGGCTCAATCTGCCACTTCAACTCAACCTCTGACCCTCCTCACCTGAAGTTCAGGCCGGGGTACAGCGTCTTGTTACTCTCTTTCTCGTCCAGTCGCCTGAAGGAGTACCTGGGGAGGCAGTGGTGCATGAGCCGGTCCAGGTTGCAGTCCCATTTGATCTGAATGCCGATGACGCCCCCCTGTGGCCAGCAGTGGAACCACAAAACCAAACCGATGAGCTGCTTTTATCCCATCACTGTACTTTGTACTTTACATTTCTTGTGCTGTGTTGAGGCTGTTTCTATTTTATGACTATTATATTAGACTTACTACATTTCATGTAAAAAAAAAATAAAAAAATTCTCTACCTGAATAAAAAAAGCAGTGTGAGGATGTTAAAGCAGCACAAAGAGGTCAAAAACTGTCCAAAAATAAACACACAAAAACCACAAAAAAGGTAAAACTCAGCAGAAGAAGACAAAAGACCAAACCTACAAGACAACGTATTAGAGAACTGACACGATAACAAATCGTTGTTTCAAAGTCAGTACGTTTAAGTACCTGATGTCCTAAATATGCTGCAATAAAATAACCATTTCCAGCTAATGGTGCTTTACACTTTTACCAAGACTACAGTGGAAAAAAAGGGGGATGAGAATTCACCGCCCTAAATTGCTATAATTTAATTTGGAAAAAAACACAAAAAAAACACACAGTCTTTAGCTGTTACTCGTGGGCTCTGCAGGCACAACATCAAACTCATTTATTGGCACTTGTCTATCTGTGAACTGATGGATAAACACTTCGGGATGACTATATATATCTTTCAAGTCTTGATCTTTCGTCTTTAGAGATCTATTTTGTGAGTTACAGATCCTAAAAGGAGATTTTCCTTATGAGCAGCCACCTTCAGACGCTCGAGTGTCTTTGATCAATCAAAGTATCTCTAAACCACATTTCCAAACTCTTTTCATTATCTGGATTCCAGGTGCACAAATCACTGACTCAAATTAACTTTTGTTGGAGTAATTTGTCTATGGAATCATATTTTAGGACAATTTATCCACTAAAGACATGAGAAACTATAGTTGTGTGTTATCAGCTTAAAAGTTATTGTGGCTTAAATGAAGATCAGATCTCGTTTTATTGCAAACTGATAAAGAAAATCAGTTAGTTCTTATTCTCAGACTTTTTCTTGCCAGTGTTGTTGTTAAGATTGCAGTGCATTTCTGCTTTAAATGTCACACAACATAATTTAAAGAATATTTTCTATAATTAAAAGGTTCTCTAAAAGGAATAAAAAGAACAACAATAATTATTTAGTTTATATGAACCTCTAGAAAAAGTCTTTTTCCCCACCCATCCAACCCACCTTTGCTTATCTATGTTTCATCCATTTAACTGAAATAACAACTAAATATTTTTATAAAACAAAAATTAAATAACTAAAATTAACAATACAAAACTGACTAGAAAGAAACCGGAGTGCAGGTAAAATTAACTTTTTGTTTTCATTTTTTGTTTTGCATGTAGTTTTTTTTGTATTTGGCACTTAATGTTTTCTAGCTCGGCATGTATTTAAACACATGCTGACTATCATTTATCTGCACAAACGGGAGAAAGTTTGTTGTGACGACTCTTCCCTTTTTTTTTTTGCTGTCAGTCACATCAGTTTCATTTCTGTCTCAGAGCAACTTTGAGTCTCACAAACAAACCACGAAAAAAGACAGTGATCTGCTCTCAGAGTTCTGCTTTTTGAATTAATCAGTTAAAATGTTCCAACACAGCTGAACGTGGATAATAAGACAGCCTGCAGAAAAAACAAATCCACAAGACAAGGTGAAGTCGAGAGCCCACCTCCACGGCCATGTCGGTAAACTTCTCCCCAGCCTCTTGAACAACGTCACCAAGCCTGAAGATGGGGCACAAAGAGTCGTTTCCTCTGTGGCAGCTCCTCAGGTAGGAGCCGTTCATCTCTGGGAGGATGTTCCGCCTGGAAAACCAGTTCAAGGCACAGTTTTGCTTTTCAGAGAAAACCTGAAGGAGTCTCACGCCAACATGCAAAAAAAAAAAAAAAAAAAAAATGAAAGAGAAGAATATATTTAAAAAACAATCCCCGAGCAGTCTCACCGGATAAAGTTGAAGGCAGGAAACCTGATGTTGTTTTTGATGAGGACAGTGAAGTTCTCAGCCTCTGCCAGAAGAGCAGGCCTGTGCAGCAGAAAAGAAATAAAAATAAAAAATGACACGGACACAGTGAACAGGACACAGATTCAAACACCTCCAACCTTTGCTGATTTTCCTTTATTAACCAATCCTGTCACCAAGTGGCAATGTTTGTAAATGCTTTGTCAGATCATTTTCACACAGCTTCTGTTAAATATTAGGTGATACAGGTGATCAGTGTTTACCGTGAAATATCTAAAGGCAGGTAATATTAATTTTAACCCTCAAACTTTAACAGAAACGTTGTAAATCATGGCATAACATTAAAAACGATAAGCAGATAACATCAGTTTAAGCCATAACTGGGAACAAGACTGGGATTTTTTTTTTTCTAAAACATCAACAGCTTTCTTAAAATGTCAAGATTCAACATCCAATGTGTCAGTTCTGCTTTTATCAGCCAGACATGCATCCGGCCTAACCCACGTGCAGACTGTGCAAAAGCACAAATCCCGGACAAGCAATCAAACGGTTATTTTAAAAGCAGTACTAACAACATCAAAGTAGAAGAAAACAGCAGCTTTCACACCAGCTGAATGTTGAGGCAACACTGTTTTAGCGGTTATTTAATTGTTCATTTTAATTGTAATAATTTAATTATTAAATTGTAATAATGTAATTATTATCAGAATTACTCTCAATGGTGCCACGGACGAAAAAGTGCACAATGGGTGAAGGGGTTCTCGCCTTTGTAAGTTTGAGGAGGAAGCATAGGCGCTGCTGAGCCTTCCTCGCCAGTGTTGCTGTGTTCGTTGTCCGGGAGAACCCTCACAGATGTGCACCGCCAAGAATTTGGTGGGAACTGTGGGAAGAACGTTACAAAAAACACAGATGCTAAACTTACCTCGGAGGGGTTGTTTTGGCTTCTATTGGACACCACGCAGAAACCTCACAGGTTTTCTTCATGACATCAAACTTAACACATGATCCTGTCTGAATCCCTGTAAAAATGACAAATCAACAGTCAGTGAAGTCTACCGAGCCTGGAAACCCGACTGATTCCCGCAGCAGCTGAGCTGACTGCAGGAATCCTGCAGAGACTTACTGCTGGCTGACACCAAAAATGCCACATGACATCGAGAAATTCCTTTGCTTCTCGTTGAAATGGGCAGGAATGTGTAGTTAGACTAAAATACAGTTTGTGTTCAGAGTAACGGAGTGCACGTTATTCAATAAGAAGTCCATAGACAACAATCATTCCTTTTTTGCTAACGAAACGCACCGTGGCTCTGGTGGTCCCAGGCTCCTTTCTCACAGTCCTTATCCGTACGACAGGGTCTGCCTTTGAGAGGAACCTGTACAACAGACACATGTACGACTAGCAGTGCAGTACGTCTGCAGTACTGAAAACCGATTCACGAAGTAATACCACATCTGACCACAAGGTGGCAACATATTAGATGAAAGTTCAGGTGTCAGCCTGCTGTGAGACACAACAAAGTGTGTCTTTAGTGGTTCAAATTGGTTTTATAAGATGTGCAAGACCATCTCTAGAGCAGTATTGTCACAGTAAAGGAGGTATATAAATGCCCCCCATGTCGTCAGAAGTGGTATTACTACATAGAGTAGCTTTACGTACTCTAAATAAGGTAAAAACCATCAGAAAGCTATTTCTTAGTTAGTTATAATGATGAAAGCACCTCTGGACATTTTCCCTGCTTCTGACTCTTTGTCACGATGACGTTGGTCACTACAAAGAAGGAGTTCTTGTCCTATATAAAAGACAAAGAAAAAAATCTTTAGCCTCCTTTTCTACAAACCCAGATTACTTTCTTTGCAAGAGGACCAAGCTCCTACCTGTATGGGCCAACTGTAGTCCACCACATCCCAGACCACGTCTCCGACGCCAGGCAGGCGTGTCTGAGCAACACCTTTCACCTTGGTGGTGACGGAGCTCACCACCAGGTCAAACTCCTGGTACTTCTTATTCCACAGCATCATGATACTGACAGATTAAAAACAATTACAATAAAAAAAATTCTTATATTTTACATAAACTGATTTGTTTGCTCAAAGGCCAGAAGTTGGTGCAAGACTGCAAACTTTTATAAACACAAGAGAAGGAGAAAAAGACACACAAACTATGAGATATAAATAATAGGCAGATACAGTCTGGTGAAATAAACTTTTAAATCTCAGCTACCTTTAGTCACTACTGATGTTCCCCACAGCTCTGTCCTGGGAACCTTAGTCCCAGTGACTTCAGTGATTTATTTACTTTCTCTTTCTCTCCACACACACACACACACACACACACACACACACACACACACACACACACACACACACACACACACACACACACACACACACACACACACACACATTTAACGATATACTACATTCAGTCTAGACATGGTCCAATGACACTAACATGCACATGGGGACAAAGATCCTAATCTTTGGAGAAAAGTCATAATGAATAATCATAACAATCATTTTTATGTTTGGCAGGAAAATGGTTTGTAGGCTTCTGAACACCATCCCAACAGTGAAGTATGGAGGTGACAGCATCATGCTGTGGACCTTCTTTGGTGCAGGAGGTCACGGTGCACTTCATACACATCATGATGAAAGAAGATTCTGTGGATATACTGAGGAAATATCTCAATGATTCTATCAATAATATGAATTTCTATCAAAAATATTAAACATAGCTATATATGTGTCAAGGTGGCTTGAAGACAACAAAAAAAAGGAACTTAAGTGGCCACAATAAAGCAAGAAACCAAGAATGGGACAGAAATCCCAGTAAGATATACGAGTTCCCTCTGAGTACTAGGGGTATAATGGGTATAAAAATGGATGGATGGATGGATGGATGGATGGATGGATGGATGGATGGATGGATGGATGGATGATGGATGGATGGATTATGCTTTGTTGAGCCAAATGGCATTCCATAAATCGGTGCTTCATGCTTACATTGCTTGGCTGCAACTGTCAGGCTGTGTAAAATTCCTTGTGTATGATGAGCTATGTGGATGCGAATCCGGAGGAGGAATAAAAATGTGAACTATCTGAAATGATCTGTAGCACACTGACGGTTCCGTCTCCTTTCTACATTAGAAAACAGCTTTGTAACAGGTCGGTGCTGCTGTGGACGTTTCTTTCTGAAACAACAGTCAGACTGAAAGTGCAGAACTGGGAAGAACTGGGAAGCGGCAGCTGAAAGTGGCGCAGAAAGATGCGGGGGCGCACATACTACACATGACCACTCACCAGATGAAAAGCAGGATGGCTCCGTTCAGGCTCCACTTCAGAGAACCGAGCCGGACGCTCTGGATCCGGACCAGCTTGTTGGTCTGGTACTGGCACAGACCGAGCACGTAGATGCACGGCATGCTGATGTGGTTCCCGCCGGGACCCCTTCTCTGCTGGTGTGTCTGTGTCTGGACTGGACGAGGGAGCTGTGATTCACGGAGTCCTCTTCCTGTGCGCGCGGTCACATGTCCAGAGTCCTGCAGCTGCTGTCAGCTCCTCCACCCAGCAGCTGCAAGATCCGCACACAAACACACTTCACACAGTTAGAGAAGAAGACATCCGGATCAACTGCTGATTGATGGTACAACACGTAATGCACAAAATGCATGTTTATTTATGTGGAAACAAAAAAAAAGCTCTTTAAAAATTCTAGAGTGGGATTTACTGTTTAATATTATTTGTTACCATGACAACATGAGTCATTTCTGGTACAGTTCTGGTACATAAATTGTTCAAGCTTATTTATTTTTTTTATTCCTTTTTATTTGTAGCCTTCCTTAAAAAATTAACAACAACAACAATAATATTAAGACGGGAAAAAAATACTATTTTAGGCGGAAAATATAGCAAATGAACTAAATAACAGACCAAACTAGTATTTCTTGCCACTAGATGGCAGCAGTGCGCCCTGTTGTCAATGCTTTCCAGTTAACTAGTGAGTTTTGTCCACAGTCAGGAGGCAGCGGTGGGGGGGGGGGGGGGGGGGGGGGGGGGGGTCTGCTGTTTTAAAGGGACCCGCAGCTTGTTTTCTTCAAGTCAAACAGAGTTTGTAAATCTGAAACTGCGTTTCCATCACCCCTAGATTTGTGCAAAAGCCAAATATCAAAAAAGAAATCCTGTAATGTCTCTAAATAAAAAATAAAAAACCCTCCCAAATATTAATAAAAAAAATGTTTACACTTTCAAAAGATGACTTTTGGGCGATATAATGTTTTGGTTTATTACAAAAGTGCTATGCTGGTTGTTGTAAAGTCATCAAAACCTAGTTCCTATTTGTTTTTGGTCTTATTAATACGATGAGGTTGTGCTATAACACTTCATAATCATTAACCACTGCTCACTAGTGAAACTAGTTGATGGGTTAAAAGCAGAGACTAATTTCGGTGTGCATCGTACATACAGCGTGTGCACGATGTCCACACTGACAAGAAAGGGAAGAAAAAAAAAAAAAGAATTATGCACTACTGCATTACATAAGGACTTTACCTTTGAATAATCATTTGAATGATCATCTTCTGGGTTTGTCATCTGACTATTTTCTCAACAGCGGTAGAGGTAATCACAGTCATTTGAAAAAAAGCTAAAGATGTTTTATTTCATCTTCTTCAATGTTGAAACCTTCTTTTTCATTGTGACAAGTCTCGCAGGATGAGATACGAAGAGTTACGAGAATTACACTTATTGGAAAAAGACAGTTTGATGGAAACACGGACCCTCTGCCATGCTACCTTATTGCAAATTCAGAATTTCAGTTTTCTTTTGTGAAAAAGTGCAACAGAAACACAAGTTGACAGAGTAGTGTTCTTTTTTCTTCATTTGCATTATGGTGATCCAACGTTGTCGATGTTTCTCTCTCGTGTGTGTGTAGATGTGCTATGAACCAAAAAGAAAGGATGCTTCAGTTATAAATGTTTGTTTTTTTTGGTGTCAGTGTCATCTCTGCTGCGGTCACAAGAACAATCTGATGCAGGCAGACCTGAATGGTTTCACTCCCCTCGTCCCAGCTAAACGGGTTAAAAATACCAAACTGGCGACGTTTCTCTGGCTGTGGACGTGCACACATGAAATGCATAGCAACAGAAAGGAAAAGGAAAATGGAAATTGACATGTTTTATTTTTTTCTGTGTTTTATCCAGATAAAGAGCTTTTTTGTCTGTTGCAGGACAAAAACCGAGTAGATCCACAGTCTAAACTGTTGTTGCTGCCGAGCTGGAAGCTGGAAGCTGGAAGCTGGAAGCTGGAAGCTGGAAGCTGGAAGCTGGAAGCTGGAAGCTGGAAGCTGGAAGCTGGAAGCTGGAAGCTGGAATGTGACTGACAACATACATCTGAAAAACTACAAGTGCTGCATGCACCAGCAGCATGTGACTATATATATATATATACATAGTACATCACTACTGCTGCCGTCTCTGCACCTAAAAGTTTCAGTTAAAACCTTTTGTCTTTTCCGTCTAGGAGTAGCCACCGCAGATCTCCCATTTCCATCTTACCCTGTCTTCTGTGTTCCATCACAGGGCTGGTTTGTGGTGTTCCATCACATCAGCTGATCCCCTTGGGTCTTTTCTACTTACCCCATTGCCCTGCACTGTTGAGTTGAATTATTTACTTTATTTACTTACTTAGTATTTAAACATTTGCGTTGGCGCTCAGTACCTAGTGGCATATATCCACCTGCTCCCTACTCACTTTACAGATCACATCCTCATCCACAATCATCATAGATCATGAAGACTTCTGTCTGTCCTAATCCTTCGACTTATCCATGACCATGATAATAAAAAAGAAAGGGCTCAAAAGTGGTCTTTAATGTGGACCTATTTCCACCACAAACCCCTCTGTCACACCTACTGCACACCTCACCACTGTCATCTTGCTCTCATGCATGTCACGTATCCCTCTAAAACACTTTTCTGCCACTCCAGACTTCCTCCTGCAATTCCACACTTCCTCCCTCGGCACTTTCTTGTTTACATCTACCTAAACACAAAGAATTTGAACACAGTTGTGCATTTTGTTTCCAGAGATTTAATACCCAACAGCTTTTTCATTGACTTTTCAGGACTCCATAACAAATCCTGAACCAGAATTCATTAAGATGAGAAATGAGAAAAAGAGATGTTGTTTTCCATGTTTGCAAACAGGAACCTCTTCAGTGAAAAAGCCTCTGAAACTTTGGTTTGAGTGCCTCCAGTGTTGGGTTGTTCTGCATCTTCTGCTGCATGGTGCTGGAATCCATGAGGGTTTCGTGAGCTTGGTCGAACAGCTTTTCACCAAGCTCCTTCTTCACTCGGTCTCTCCAGGCAATCAGCTTCGGGCGGCCTTCAAAGCTGTTCACACCAGTTCCAACAGGCTGAAAAAAACACATTCAAAGAAAAAAATGCACATCCTTGTTGATGTGTTGATTTAAAAAAAAAGAAAAGATGAATTAAAGAGAAAAAACAGTATTACATTGTGTTAAAGGCAGGGTAAGTCATTCTATGCGATTTCTTGGGTGAGTTCATGTTGGGTCATGAGCGCTAGCTCTTTGTAATTTGTATTTTTTTCTTTTAAAGATTAACAGACGTAATCTATAAATGTCTTACCCTGCCTTTAATTGTACAAGTTTTCCAGTGATTTAAAAAAAATGTAATGCAAACTCATCCTGGTTAAAGTCATAGGGCTTTTGATTTAGCAGTTTCTTATTTTTTTTTAAAAAATCCCACTAAATTCCAGATATTGTCTTAGTTCAAGAATTGGACATAATGATAAGGGACCGGGCAGCAGGAGCAGTGACAGAAGTAGCAGACAAAGCTCCAGCTGACCGGGTTCTCGTTACCTGCATGAGCTCCACTACAGCCGCCACATCAGCCAGGGAGATTTTGTTGCCGATGATGAACGGTTTGTTCTGGAGGAATTTCTCTTCCAGCAGGTCGACAGACTGTTTCATATCCTCCAGAGCAACATCCATCCTCTCCTTTGTGGGCTCAGATCCCATGATGAATGGATACAGAGCCTGTTCAGAGACCACAAGAGATCAGTCATATCCTGCTTTTGTAGCCGTTATTATGGGTCCAAGAACCGTAAAATCTACACATCGTGCATTAACCTGGTATTCAGGTTCAGGGTGCCCAAAAGACCTCTGACTATTATAATTATCTGTGCTTCCTTCTGGATGACACTAAAATAAGAAGATGTAAGTTTTGGCTGGTGTCTGGGAAACTACGGCTTAAAACGATAATTCCTTGGAAGCCCTTGCGTAATTTCCTCTATGAGAAGATTCAAAAACTGTATGCAAAAGTAAAACAAACTACTCTGAACCCATCCAGTTGATTTTCATGATAAGTTGTGAGACTCCATCTGCTGATGAACAGATGCTTACACACTTTTTCAAAACACGAGAAATGACAAAAACAAACAAAAATAGTTTCTTGAACTCAATGATGCCAAAGAAGGTTTGACCAATAAAATCAATCAATAAAGTCCTCCACCCATCCACCCATCCATCCATCCACCCATCCCCCATCCATCCATCCATCCATCCACCCATCCCCCATCCATCCATCCATCCATCCATCCACCCATCCATCCATCCACCCATCCCCCATGCATCCATCCACCCATCCATCCATCCATCCATCCACCCATCCATCCACCCATCCATCCATCCATCCATCCACCCATCCATCCATCCATCCATCCATCCATCCATCCATCCATCCATCCATCCACCCATCCCCCATCCATCCATCCATCCATCCATCCACCCATCCATCCATCCATCCACCCATCCATCCATCCATCCACCCATCCATCCATCCATCCATCCATCCATCCATCCATCCATCCACCCATCCATCCATCCACCCATCCATCCATCCATCCATCCATCCATCCATCCATCCACCCATCCATCCATCCATCCATCCATCCATCCATCCACCCATCCATCCATCCATCCATCCATCCACCCATCCATCCATCCACCCATCCATCCATCCATCCATCCATCCATCCACCCATCCATCCACCCATCCATCCATCCATCCATCCATCCATCCATCCATCCATCCACCCATCCATCCACCCATCCATCCATCCACCCATCCATCCATCCATCCATCCATCCACCCACCCATCCATCCATCCACCCATCCATCCATCCATCCATCCATCCATCCATCCATCCATCCATCCATCCACCCATCCCCCATCCATCCATCCATCCATCCATCCATCCATCCATCCATCCATCCATCCATCCATCCACCCATCCATCCATCCATCCATCCATCCATCCATCCATCCATCCATCCACCCATCCATCCACCCATCCATCCATCCATCCATCCATCCATCCACCCATCCATCCATCCATCCATCCATCCATCCATGGTCACAGGGGTCTGCTTGAGCCTATCAGAACTCTATAAAACATAAGAAATTATAATTGCTGGTGTGTTACCAGCTGAAGCACCTTGTCTTTGTTATTGTGACTTAAATGAAAATTGGCTTTTATGACAATTTTAGGCATGATTTATCAATGTTCGTGCGTTACACGAAGCCGGGCTGACTGGGTCTTGAAAAGCTGCACTCTGGTGAAAACAAAGGCCTTTTTTAAGATAGCAGAACGTAAATCAAGCTTAGTGCCAGTAACATTAAACACACCGATATGAGGTAAAAGTATCTATCAGTATATTTATACCTGTAGCTGAAGGAGTTATTGTACAACCTCTGAGTAATAAAAAAGGGAAAAAAAGAATGAACTGATAAAATGTTGTCTAGTAAACTGGGTCAAATGAGGTAAAAGCATAAGGTTGATCTAGGACACGAACCCTGAGCAGGAAGACCTTTGAACAGTGAGCCCGGAGGTTCAAGTGCTGCCAGGACAGGTATTCATTAACGCGAGCCTGCTGCTGCAGGTCAGCTGGAAACCAGTGGTCTGCCAACGAGCATTTGTGCACCAGGTACTTCAGGATCGCAGTGCTGCAACACAGATGACGAGAAATCCAGATGAGAAACACAGAACTGTATTTATGGTGACCCAACCATTAATGACACCACAAACTAGTCCCAGCAGCCCTTTGTCTAGCGCAAATGCTTGAAGAATCAGTTATGTCTTCAGATGCTTTTTGAAAGCGTCAACCGGTCCGAGAATGAAAGAGAGGAGTTTGCTTCAGAGTCTCTGCACAACTCTTGGAAGTATCTGTCTCCTCAAGTCGTAAACCGAGTGCAAGGAACCATTACCAGGTTCCTACCTGAGGATCTCAAGCTGCGAGATATAGGGATGGATCAAATCTGTGCTTGAACTTAACGATTGCAACTTCCTGCCGTTTTTTTGTCTTTTGTTGATACTAGTCTAGCTGTGCTTCAGTCTTTGTTTCTCGGGTGGCTGCATTCCCACCTAAGGATGTACAGAGGCAGTTTATCCTGTGTCTGTTGGTACTATTCCTTGGAGATCAAGGTCAAATCCAGAGGAACCAGAATGACTCTTTGTACTGGAGAGAAGACAAAGCAAAAAAGCAGGAATTAGACAGTCTGGGAACCCAGCCAATCAAAAATGCAAGGGCACCCACAAACGCGCTACCCCCCAAGCAGCGAGCCAGCAGCGAAATGCAGCTGAAGATGAATTCTCAGTTCTAGGCAAGGGACTACGTCCGTCCGGCCAGTCCGGCATGGTGCGCATGAAGCATCAAAATGTGAAGTTCCACACATTACCACTAGGGTTTGATTGCATGGGAGGGGAAATTTACTTACAAAAGCCTAAAATGTTTGCATAAATACCAGTATGTCTTTTTGTGTGACCGTGGCACTAAAGGCTGGCTCTCCTAAGTGTGTTGCCTTTACAGTGAAAATACACACAACTGGGACATTTTAGTGAAAATTTGACATCTGAGTTAAGAATGAAAAGCTAAATAACTATTATCCCTTGTACTCTTTTCCCTTGTTTGTACATATATTAATGGTTAATACCAAGTTTGGTAGAACCCAAGAGCCATATATATATGCATTTTAATATATATACATACACACATACATACATATATACACATACACACACCCACATGTGTACACACAGATGTGGGTGTGTATCTTTGATAAATGTGACCTGGTCTGACTTGGCCTTGAAGAGTCCAGGGTCAAAGCTCGCTGAACCACTTGTGGCTACCTGCGGTGGAGCCGGCGACCCTCACCTCGGGCCGTTTCATGACCCTCCAAAACGCAGTACTTGTTTCAAACGTTGCTTCGTTAACAGCATCAGAAATGAAGCATTCAGTGACTGTCAGCACAAACTGTTAAAACATGGTCAGGAAACTTGAACCACTTCTGTACCTCTCTGTGAGAATGAAGTCTCCATCCTTCATGACAGGAATCTTCCTCACGATGCTGAGTTTCTCGAACTCCTTACTGTACTGCTGCCCTGAGACGGAAGGACAAATGCACTTCAGGATGTTTGTGTCACTGTGTGAAAAAGCATATCCTATGCTTCTTTTGACTTTATTTTCTCCCCATCACATCTGTTTTTGCTTTATCAATTCTAGGACGTAAAGGGGTAAACGTGGAATAGTAAAGAGTTAATGTAACTTTACTCCTCAGCTTGCTGGGTGGGACTCAACTTTTCTGTGTGAGAAGAGAAAATGTAAACTGATAGCCCCGTGGAGGTTGTTTCATCCTTTTTTTCTTCCTTTTTCAGTGCATGCAGAACAGGGTCAAAGCCTGCAAGACATTCAACTCACAACTGAGAAAAAAACCTCCCATACTTGCCAACTAAAACACCAAGGGAGGAACATTCCAGGAAATGCACAGATTCCTGTGCTGCAAATGACTTTGTATCTGGAAATCATTTAACACTTCAAGCTCCATTTATATCTTATAACGTTTTCCGCATTTTTAAAACTCTATAAGTCAAAAATTCCGATGCAGAATTGGTAGCTCTTACTACAACATTCACAGCTCAAATAGTCTTATCCCTGATCCTATGTCTCTGTGTGTCTTACCTGCTGTGAGCTCGACATACTTGAACTCAAAGGATATGTCGAGGGCTTTGGCAAACAAGTAGACAGCGCGGCACGGTGGAGAGATCAGGTCTAGGTAGAGCTCCATGGTGTGAGTGTGAAGCCTGCAGATGCGTCCCCTCAGTGTTTTCAGTCCTCTCCTGCCAAGCCCGTTATCCTCGACTGCCCAGAACCCCGCCTCTCGTCACTGTAAGACTTGCTGATTTTTAAACGGTGGCGACAGTTCAAAGTAAACGGGTCGTCTGGGTTGACCACTCTGACCTTTGGCCTCAGCTTAGTCCAACATTTTGTAAACACTGTTGTGATAATGACATTTTTATCTGCTTGATGAGCCTCTTGTCTGTGAATCACATGCTCTTTACGATAAACTCGCAGAAGTGTTCAAACATTAATGAAAAGAGGCCAGAGTCTGAAACATTTTCAATGAGTCCCATTATTTTCTGTCCTCCTTTGTTCCCTCCTAATTCGTCCAAACTATCATGCCGTAATGATGTTTGAGAAACAGAGTAAACAAACACTGGTTCGTGACTCTTGAGAGACTCAGCGCGCTGGGTCTCCGCTGGTGCACATCTGAGTTGTTGCAACACTTTACCTCTGCAGCTCTTTGCTCGTACTGCGTGTTGCTTCATTGTGACTTACATAAAGAGTAGGTGGTTAAAACGACTGAGAGTCTATTATCAGACGGTAAAGAGTGCAAACTACTGTTAATACATGCAAGTATAATACTACCACTAATTTGGAATGACGAGTCTTTTTATTGGTTTAACATAGAAATTCATTTTGAAATAGATCTATTGCTCTCTGTTAACATTAATTTTCATTTTGTTGCAAACACATGTTCTGTTCTCATGCAAAACTGCTCCATTCTTGTCGTTTTGGTCTCTAACACAAGTTTACGCGTTATCATCTAGATCTAAGTTTGCCTGCAGTCCCTTAAACCACAGCAAGCCAGTCACAACGGGAGGGAGCTTTACGCAGTGATTAAAACCGGTTATTTCAGAGCCACAACTCAAACAGCAAATACGGCAGCAGAATCACTTGGATCAAGATGGAACAATTAATCTGCAGTGTTCCTGCTGCACTTCACACTACTTTAGTCTGACTGTTGCTTTGCCTTGGCCACGTGTTTGGTTTCTCTGACTGGTCGTTTGCCTACTTAATAAAGTCCAGCAGCTGCTTATTGTGTTTACAGTTGTTTACAGACGAGTTGAGACAGGACGGGATGAGGCGGTCTCTAACACATCTTGGGACAAGATTTTCTCACTTTCAGTTGCCATTGTAACACTATAAACAACACTGCTAGATTGTCTGGGTTAGCAACAGTAACTAAGGGGAGCGGGACTTCCCAAAAATCAAATGTTTTCCAAGGAGCCGGAATCGTCCTATTCCTTTACTTGCTCCTCAATCTGAGCGGCAGATCTTGACATATGTTGCCTCACAGCAAGAAGGTTCCTGGTTCGATTCCCGAGTCGCGTGCACGGCCTCTGTATGTGGCACTGTGATGGACTGGCGACTTATCCAGGTGGACCCCTGCCTCTCACCTGTAATGAGTCGGGATAGGCTCCGGCAGACCCCTGTAAGCCTGCAAAGGAATAAGCAGGTGTAGATAATGGATGAATGTACCTCCTTGATGCAGTACTGGCAAAGTAAAAGTCCACTTCGTCCCAAAGTAGAGGTTAAATACCAATGTAGACAATCAGAAAAACATTGATTGTGGAAAATAAAGCTTGTGAAAGTTTTTCAGGAGACCATGAAGCGGGTACTAAACAAGGCTGAACACAAGCACAATCAATGAACATTCCAGTGTGAAAGATAAATGATCAATATGACAAAGCTGTGTTGCCGAAAGGAAAGTCTCAGCTGACCTCATTGTCTTGGGTACATAACACTTCTGATCTGAGACTCCCCGTACATTTATTGGCCCATCACACTGGAAACAGGAGAATCTGGAGTCATAAGATGAGAATGAACAACATGAAATTTCTCGCATTATCCCACATTATCCATTTGTGCTTCTTAACAAATTGAAGCCTTTTTGCTTTTGCCCCTGATAAGACGTTTCTTGAGGCTTCATGGCTGTTTGGTCCCATTATCTTGAGATTGTGTGGGATTGTGGGAGATGTCAATAAATCTTTATTTCTTTTTTTTTCCCCAGCTACATGTGTTCCAGGAGAACGATGCTGATCACCATCCCTCCATACTGTTGCACTTCTTAATGCAGTCTTGGTAGTTCCAGAAGCGTCTTTAGTTGTTGTTACTTTCGCTTTCCTTGTCTTTCCTTTCTTTCTTCCTAGATGCAGACCACTGAGACAGTTATTCTGAAACAGATTAGATTTCCCATGAGCTCAAGACATGTCTCTTCTGGCATGTTTGTTTAAGGAATGATGTGCTCCTCACCGGATCAGCGCGGGTTAACTTGTGCATTTCCGGTAAAAAGATTTGATCTGATTACTTATGTCTAGTTGCTTCGTTTCTGTCTATTTTCATTTGTGTAGATGAGGTTAAAAAAAAGACAAACAAACAAACAATGCTGTGTTTTCTTTAAATAAGAACAACAACTGATGTCGACGAGACTGTTGGCCCTTCTCTGTCCTTCTTCTCTGTCCTTCTTCTCTGTCCTTCTTCTCTGTCCTTCTTCTCTGTCCTTCTTCTCTGTCCTTCACTTTTTGCACCACCTTGTTACTGAATTAGTGTAGAAGTGACAAAACAAACATCCTTTTCGCTTCTTTTTTTCACTGGCAGCATTGTTTGGAAAAAGGCAAAATTATCTACCCTCAGTTTCTGACATTTAAGCATTGAATTTTAGATGATAGATTTGTGAGAACTGCTTCAGGACCTTTGCATGAAGTTCGTCTTACAGCCCCAGCACTTCCTGCCTCTGCTGGATGGACTGCAGCTGAATCGACTTGCTGGCCTCTCTGGAAGCATCCTCCCAAGACTCCAGCTGTTCCAACGACTCCTCCACGTCCTTTCTTTGGCAGCCACAGGAGCATTTCAGGGACCTGTCTTGTCTTTCCTCTTTTTCTCCAGCATGTTGAACAGAAAGAGAAGTTCTTCGCTCCTTATTGACACCTGCAGGAATTAGAAAGACATTACAAGCTTCAGGTTTCTGAAGAAGCCACTGAATCCGCTTTGAAGAAAACTGTCCGTTTTATAGCTTGTGAGTTTTAAAACTAAAAAGTATGTGTAGCTCAGGTGACAGTCAGGCATCCCAATAGACCTGCTCTCTTCAGTCTCCATGTAAGTGACTGCAGTTTGCTTATTGTTGAGGGGTTGGAGAGACACCATCATGCACCTGCTTCAATAAATCCTAAGAAAAGATCTCATTCATCCCCTTCTAATGGCTATATCTGTAGCTCTAACATCTCACATTGTGAAAGCCCTGTAGAGACCTTTATTGGTCCACCTGAATAAGCAAACAACCAGCTTCCAGGACCCACTGATTGAGCCAGAATTAAGTCAAATGGTTTTTCCATCGTGAGAGAACAAGTGCAGGTGGTGAAGTATAAATATCTTCGTGTTCACCTGGGCATGAGACTGAACTGGAGATCCAACACTAATGCTGTGTTAGACAAGGGACAGAGTTGACTTTACTTCTTAAGGAAACGCGTTTGCTGAAATATGTTGAATATCTTCTATAAGTCTGTTATGGAGACCAATCACATCTGCAGTCATCTGTTGGGGGACACTGAAAAATAATGATTGCTGTGCTACAAAGCCCCTCTTGGTGTTTTAAGTGTGGTAGGCTTAGGTGATAACTTTGCTGAATGTGCACAGGTTTCACCTGGGTAGCTTTTCCTGCCCCACGGAGCCCTTGCTTGGGGTTGTAACTTAAAGAAAGTGAACAAGTTGATAAAGAAAGTTGGCTCTGTTCCGGAGACACTGGAGATTATTGTGCAAAGGAGGATACTTCATAAAATGAAGAGGATTCAATTCATTTCAATTTTATTTATGTAACAACACAAGGACAAGGATCAGGACCTGGATCATAAGGGGGAAGAAACCTAGATTAGGACCTGGATCATAAGGGGGGGCCCTCCTGCCGAAGACCAGCCGGGTAGAGCAGGTAGAACAGAGACAGGACAGACACAGACACACTGTCAAAGGTACCAAAGACCAGATCCATCAGTATAATTATCTGTTACCTGGAGAACTGAGAGTTTTCTGTCCATCAGACTGGTACCTGGTTAGTTGGTGGACTACAGAGACCACTATCTAAACAGGTGTAGACAGCAGACACTGAGGTGGTCAGAGGCGGGACTGCAGGTCAGTGGATCATGTTGGGGTCCCCCTGCAGCAGGTCTACAGCAGCAGATCCAGGATGAAGCTGTGTTGAAGACCAGCTGCTCCAGTCTGGTCCTGCAGCTGCAGCTGTGACTACCTGACTGTTTTTCAGCATCACTCTGGGAGAGGATGCTCCTAATTTGTGCAATATTACAGAGATGAAGGAACACTGCCTTTTAAACCTGATTAATATTCTGTTTGAATGACAAACCCTGATTGAAAATGACATCAAGTTTTTGCACAGTTGTACTAGAGGCACATGAAGAGGGCTTCATAACCTTTACGATTGGTACATTTTTCTCAGTGAGAGCTGGACGGAGGGAGCTGACTGTGTTTTGTTGCTGTTTTGTCTCAAATATCAATAGGTGTGGCATCCTCCAGAGATTGCTTACCCTGACTTTAGATCCTTTCAATGTGCTGATAGGTTGATTCTTCTGTAGATTCTTCTACAGGAGTCTTCGTCAGTCCTCCTGACAGCAGGTCTGCTTTAGTCATGTGAAATGGTGGACAAAGTGCTGAGATTATGCAGTTTTATTCATATGCTGCAAGAAGAAGGTGCCTTCCGACATTCAGGACTCATTTGGTTCTTATCTGGGAGCATTTTTGTCATTTGTTGCATGAGCCAGATGTGGCCCAGATTTAATAAAGTCGTTTTAACATGGGATATGCGGTGTTGTGTGTTGTGAGAGCCGTGCATGACCCCAAAAGTCCAAAGAAAATGAAAAATTGCTCCGTGACTGGAGGATATATGGCCATGTTCAGGCAGCAACGCTCACCTCGAGTCAACACTATTGACTCGAGGCAGACATGGGCCAAGTCTGGCGTAAACATTCTTTGTTATTATGTTGACAATTTTTGCCATTTGCTGATCTAACATCTCCATCTGATGCAGCGAGAGGCTTTCTGTCTTTTCTTAAACAAGTTAACACCCCATCCTGAATGTGGCCAAAGTGTAAAATGCAGACTGCCGATACATCTGCTAATGACTTAATTAGAAACAGGCGTTTGATCTGCCAACCAGTCGTTTAGATCTGAGGAAACCTCTTGAACGTGAAGCCAAATGTCTTCCAAAAAGACAGAATGGATCCTACTTCAATCCCTAGGATTAAAATGACTTGGATGTCTGAGAAGGTGCACAAACTTTGACTTTTTAATTTACAGCTTCAGTGATAAAGTTATTCCATCAATTCCAAGCATCTTTCTCCCAATTCAATTTAATTCAGTTCAATTCAGCTTCATTTATTTAGCCCCAAATCATGATAAATATTACAGAGGAGGAGGCACATTCCCTCCTCCTTTTTATTTTATAGTAGTTTGTAGTTATTACATTGGAAATTCTGATAAATAAAGCCAAATATAACCACTAAAGTTTCCATGTCAAATCACAGGATTAAACAAGATGATGTCTTACAGCTCAGTTGGGAGGCTTGAAAACCAACAGAGCATGAATCAGTTTTGCAAAAACAAAAATACAGAAATCAATTTAAAAAAGGACTTTCTTTGCCACTGCTGCGGCATCTGTTAATATTTCCTTCCAATAAGATAACTGCAAGACCAGATCTTTAGCAGAGTTTTCAATTATAAATGTTTTCTCAATTTGAAAAAAGAAATTAATTAATTAATTAATTAAACAAATGTCTCAATCCGACTTTAGGCAGGTGTACTCCGTCTGGGGGGAGACAAAGACTGTTTCTAGAAGCTCAAGAAAGTTTCTGGAGTTTTGCTTGCAGTTCCCTGTCCTCACCAGCTGATGGCACTAAAGGCTTGTGGGATGCTCTGCATCACTTAGGTTTACATGAGGTCAGTGTTGCGTGTCAGGAAATGTCATGTCAAGAACAACCATCCATCCATCCATCCATTATCTGTACCCGCATTATCCGTTTCCGGGTCACGGGGGTCTGTCGGAGCCTATCCCGACGCATATCAGGCGAAAGGCAGGGGTCCACCTGGACAGGTCGCCAGTCTATCCAGGAGAACAACCATTAAAGATGATAAATTCACTGACTCTTTAAACACCGTAGCAACACAATGACCCGGGGCTCTGCAGGATGAAGCTATAAAAAGATATGAAAGCACTTTCAGCTCTCAACTTCTGCTGCCCGAGGTGTTGTTCAGTTCTGGTCTGAAAGACAGAGAAAACCTGCAGCTCTGCTGGCAGTACCGATGCATAAGAGAGAGATTTTAAACAAGGCCAAAGTCAAAAATTGTCTGACAGATGACAAACAACAACGTGGAAACAACAAATGTAGAAAAACAGTTCAAAGCATTGCTCTTTGGTCACAGTGACTATGTTTATTTGGATAACTTTACATGTAAACCATTACTTTTAAATGTTTTCTTACTGTGGAAGTGGCATGTATTTTAAATAAAACACATATTTTCATCTCAGAGACTCAAACATCAGTATACACGTTTAGTACTGTGATGAAATACAGCTGTGTTTGACCTGATGGCGACACAGCTGTGTCACATCTGGAGCTGCAGGAAAATTAGAACAATGAAACAAAAAGAAACGGATGGGATCAAAGTTAATGAAAAACGCTGTTCAATGTTCTGAACTTCATGTAGAAATCATAAAAAGAAAATCAATTAGATACAGAACTTTTAGTTGAGTAGATTATGTAGAATACAATAGGATCAATAAAGCTGCTATATGTAAGAATTCTACTTTATATTAATTTTAAATTAACCAAATAAATGTTATGATATGAGTGGGCAATCCAAGAAGGTGTAAAGGTCCGTTTTGAAGCGGATGCAGAAACAGATGGAGTCTTGTGTCCGTGTCTTTTTGTACGGAGCCTCGACGTTACGGATGAAGCGGAGCAATACCACCGGAAGTCATGGGGGCAGTATTGAGCACAGCGACTCAACCGTTAACCAAATATGAGAAAACAATAATCAACAGATCTGTGACAAACAGTTTGTTGTTGGACCAAGTGATCAAAGAAAGACTGTGGTTACAAGATGCTGCAAAAAACGTACCGTCCAGTTAGTGACCATAGTGGTTGGTAAGACAGAGACGAAGGCTGGATGAGCTTCGGTACTCAGAGATTCTTGTGGTTTCTGACTCTTTTAATGATATGCACTGTAAATGGTCAAATGGTCACACTGTTAACAATTTCACATTGAGGAACAATATTTTTTTTATTATTATTATTTTATGATGAATAGTTTTTGCGTTTGCAGAGTGGTGAACCTTTGCCCGTCCTTACCTCTGACAGATCCTGCCTCATGAAGATTCTTTTTTTTCCTGTGATGTTGCATTGACACGCTGCCAGTTGTTCCTACAGGGTTTTTTTTTCCTGTTCCCACTATCTGAGACCTGTTGCTTTCCATCAAAATGAACTAATATATTTCATGAAATAATAAAATGTTTGGCTTTCAACTTTCATTTGATATTTATATGACATGTTCTCTTTGAGATTTGTCTTTGCTTCTTTATTTTACTTACATTTTACACACCATTCAAAGTTCTTTAGATTTTAGGGCTGTTTAGAAATAACAAAAACACTTTAAAGCAACAAATAACCAGATAATTATTATTTTATTTTATGGATAATCCAGTTTGGTGTTTAAAACTCTTATGAACGTTTATGTCATAGACGCATTAGATAACGTACTCAGAACTGGGAAACGTCATCATCCGATGGCGAGGATGCTGAGGCATCATATACTTGAAATGAGAAACCAAGATTAGTGGCAGCAGCTCACTTTTCTGGCTGTAATTTGATCCCCCGACTCTCCGCCTTCATCTCCTCAGCCCTTCTGTTGTGGTGAGGCCTGTCACGGGTCAGTCGGGTTCACGCCAACAACAGAGAATGAGGACTAATGCCTTCAAACGCACTAATAACCCCTTCTTTGTCCTCCAACCCCCTTCAGGGCCAGTTTTCATAGCGCTACACTCAGCCGATCAGAGGACGCTGCTGCCTTCCATCTAAATGTCTGGTTTACATTAAATGGACACATGTGGACTTTGTTTATAGAAGTGCGGCTGGCGAAAACCAATAACCAGCTGTATGAAAATGGATTTCTCAGGCAGTAAGTTTGGGGTAAACTTTGCACAAAGACTTTGAACAACAGCAGGTACTATAATACAGCTTTTTGTTAAGAATGTTGGGCAGAGTATCGTGGTGATGCAAAGGGGTAAAACTGGACATCCGCGCACACACACACACACACATACAGACATATACATGTGTGTGTGTGTCCAGGTGATGTGGATGTCACTGTCTCTGTGTGAAAAGTCCAGACCAGAATATAGAACAACCTAACTTAGGGTCACTTTGGTAGTTACTCTACTTGTACATGTAACACTTTTATAACTTCAGTAATGAAAAATCTCAATAGTTCAATTTCTCAAGTAATATTACCCAATGTGTAGAAGTCAGCAGTGGTCATTCCAATCTGTAAAAATCGAAATTCTGTGTCAGCAGGCTATTAAAGGCCAATCAGAATCCTACCTAAAGTCTTTAAAACTGCAGAGAAATTCACTGCTCAACAAACATTCTAACATTTGAACACAACTTAATTTACCGTTCACCCGATGCAATTTGGCTTCTGAGCTGAGAAGCCCACGGGGACTGCCAACTGTTTTTCACAGAAAATGTAAAACATTTCATGGATAAAGGGGGTGTGGTTGGACGTTGGACCCTGTAAACTGTAAAGTATTATAGATCAAATTATATGGATTTAACTTTTCATCAGGTGCCATAACATTAAATTCAAATTGATTACTGTCAGTGAGAATCAATATTAAACATTCACCTCCTCTACATCCACAGGTGTCCCACAGGGATCTATTCTGGGACAATTACTTTTTTATTTACATAAATTATCTGCCATAACTATGTCCCAATAACTATGTTCTAAAGTAAGCTGATAATGCAGTAATATACACACATGGTAACCACATGACACAAGAGGCTGAAAAACGAATACAGTCTGTGGTCCGTGTCACATCATGGTTAAATCCATGCTGCTTAAAACTCAACATAACCAATGCAGCTGCAATGAACTTCTCCAAAGCAGACAGTTCTGGTAGAGAGTGTGATGTTTGGGTCAGGAGAAAGAATACAAATGATATCAGAATACAAATATCTTAGGACCTTGACAGATTCTAAATGAACTCTCAAAGGGTTTGCAGTCGAGTCAAACTCAATATCTCATATTTCCATTTCATAAAGTCACAATTTTCAATGCAAGCGTTCTATGGTCATGTCGCATTTCATCTGTTTGATAACTTGGTCACAGACAAACACAAATACATTAAAACATTTAAAGTTTCTGTATAAACAAAAAATCAAAATACTGGACAAAAAAAACATCACAATATCACCACCGCACAATTTTACAAAAGCATAACATTTTAAGTTGGCTGAACATAGAACATCAGAGAACTGGCCGAAAAGCATTCATGTCAGGCTGACTGGTGATTCTGGATCAGGCTTTGGTGTGAACATACATGATTACGCTCCAATAGTGGCTGCTGACATGTCCACCGTTTACCTGCCTTTCCTCTAACGAGCGCTGGAACAGGACTGTACAACGCCTCGTCTTTCTGAATGTCCACAAACGAGGTGGAGGGCCAATAGGAACATCTACAACAATAAAAGATAAAAACACAATGAGGAAACTTCTTTCCAAGTGCCTTGAGATGACTTTGGTTATGAATTGGCACTATAATAATGAACTCATTTGAATGTAAACAGAAAATCAAACAATACTTTCTCTTCCAGGAAATTCCAAGGCATTCCCAAGCGATCTGAGAGATTTAATCTCTCCAGCGTGTCCTGGGTTTGCCTATGCCTGGTTGGACATGCCTGACACGTCTCTCTAAGGAAGATTCCAGGCGGCATGATAACCAAATAGCCAAACTACTTCAGCTGGCTCTTCTTGTGGTAGAGGAGCAGTGGATCCAAATAGCAAAGCTTCTCACCTTATCTCCAAGCGAGAGTCCAGCCACCTGCAGAGGAAACTCCATTCAGCCACTTCTATCTGTAGTGGCATGATTTCAATCACCATCCAGGTCGTGACCAAAGGTGAGGTTGGAACATAGACTGATGGGAAAATAGAGCCTTGTGTTTTGGCTCATCTCGTTTTTCACCACAACAGCTGAGGTTGAGCTCCTGCTCCATTCTTCCCTCATTCATAAACAAGATGCTGAGATACTTCAACCCCTCCATCACCCTTTAAGTCATCCTTTCTTTAACTAAGCATCTTGGCTTTAGACTTGGAGGTGGCGACTACAGACAGGTCCAACACAAGAACGAGACGCAGACAGTCAACCAATAAGTAGTGTGAACATGGAAACTGGAATGAACCACATAAAAATACCCAGCACTGATTTTGAGGCATCAGACCAACAGCACGATGCTTTTGAAGGATGATTTTGGACCACCAGGGTGGAGGTTTCAACCTATTAACTAAGACTCGATGTCTGCAAAGCTGTAGGTATCTCAGCGCATTTTCCACTTCAGGCGTATTCATGCGCTGAGATTAGCTCTTCTAAAACACAGGAAACATTTTCCAAAAGGTAAAAGCGAACATCTGCACTGACCATGAAGGAAGCTGATTCACAAAGCCAAGTGGAGCATTTTCATGCTTGTGGTGAGCTGTGTTACACCCTGCTTCCCTTCAAACAAGTGAAAAAACAGGAACATTTTTCTCACCTCACTGAGCTTAATTAAGCTTGACTGTTTAGGACTCACACAGCAACTGCTGTAAAAGCTGGGAAAAAAGGTTTTGAATGTCTGCAGGTTTAGCAAGTTCGACACAAAAGTCCCTCTTTCAAGCCCAATGAGTCAGATGAAGGTCCTAAAACATTACACAAATGCACCTTTCCCTCCAGTTTGTAGAACAGATGTGGCCGCTGTTGGATGATTCAAAGGCCGACGCCAGGAAGATGAAAGTCCAAGTGAAGTCATGAGTTACTGGAGATAAGGATATTGTCAAATTTCTTACTTTTTCTGCTTTTGTACCTGAAGGCTGAAGTTACAAAAGCAAGTTTAAAACTATAAGTGGATGAATAGCGCAACTATGAAATTCATTTTGCTTGTACAGTTGGCAATACTAGAAAACTGGACAGGAGGTTCACCCGGCCACAGATAAGAAGGAATGAACCGGTCCAGAAAGAACATAATGAAGAAGTTTTAAAACAAAACAGGCTTGTTTACGTAGCACTTCTTCTGGCACGTCTACGTTCAGTTGGTGTGAGTGAATCCTAGTTTTTCTACAGTTTATCATCAATTATATTACTAACAGACTCGCCTGAGGCAAAGAGCACATGTATGATGCTCAGAATTATGTAAACCAGCAGAATTTAGGGCACAACATTTATTTTTCAAACTTTAAGTTATTGTCACATTCACTTGTCAACTTCAAATCTGCTCTTGAGATACAATTTAAAGCCTGCATATGTGCACAAATAGTTGTAGTGAGGGTTACCGCCCTCAAAGCTTTGCAACAAACAACCCTCATCGCACCATGCAGACATCAGCTCACCATTAGCTCACTTGAATGCCATCCTGTACACTTGTGTCATCCTGTGTGCCTTTTTATGGTTTTTGTGTTTTATAAAAAAAAAAAAAGAAATGCTCAATCAAGATAGTCTGTGCATATGAAAAACAGCTCACAAAGAAAACAGACCAACAGCTGCTGCATCAGGACCAGATGGCAACCACAAAATCTTTCCATCTGGAAAGATCTTCAGCTTGATATCACCTGAACAAAGAGACAAAACAACAAGGGTTGATGAAACCCAGAAACCTGCAGCTATTCCGACTGCGGTGCCTGTGAAGACACTTGTGCTCATACGTGCATTTATGATCAGTGGGTAATATGTACTTGATGGCAGTTGCCCTCAGATAGTATAAACAGTATAAACGCCTTTCCAGGAATTCATATTTATGTAACAATGTGAGCTACATGAGATATTTAATCTAAAATTGTAAAGAAAAAACTCAAATTAAACATACATTTACAACCCCATCTGAACACTAAACTTTATGAATTGGAATTAAACTGGGTTTAGTTGGAAATGTGTTGAGTTTGGAAGAGTTTGGAAGGGTATGGCAGGTATTCCAACGCTGGGATTCAGCAAGTGACCATGCTGACAGCCACGTTTGCACTGATGCAAAGATGAAACTTTGTTCCCAACATGTCATTTGTAATTTTTAATGTTAATATTTATTGTAATATATTAAAAAAAAATTAAAATGCAGTCTCAGGGGATCAAAGCCGGTGTTATTTTGAGCTGATCTCAAGTTCAGATAGATGCAGGTGTTCCATCAGGAAGAGCATCCAACATAAACCCCATGAAGCCCATACTAGTCTGGCTAAGGCCCAAGTTAACAAGACCACTATCAGTGCTGTTGACATACAGGGTGCCAGTGGAAACTGGACTATTGTTGGCCAGAGAAGGAGAGGTGGAAGGCACGTCTGTAGCCAGAGAGAAAAGAGGAGAGAAAAGAGGAAAAGCAAGAGACTAGAGCTGAGAGTCGGGACTTTGAATGATGGGACTACAACGTGGAAAGCTAGAGTTGGTTGATATGCTGCAGAGGTGGAAGGTGGATAGTATGTGTGTTCTGGAGACCAGCTGGACTTTGAAAAAAGGATGAAGTAGAAGCTGTAGTGAATACTTCCTTCCAGAAGAGTCGGGACCGTAGGGTGACTTTTAAGAGTGGAGGAAGGAACACTCAGGTGGGCTACATCTTGTGTAGGTGATGCAACCTGGAGGAGAACTGTGACTGTAAAGTAGTGGTAGATGAGAGTGTAGCCAGACAGCATAGGATGGTGGTGCGTAGGAGGACTCTGGTAGTGAGGAAGATGAGGAGGATAAATACACGACGAACTGGTGGAAGATGAAAAAAAAGTGTTTTCAGGGTTTCAGAGAGGAGTTTCATATAGCAATGAACAAGTCAAAGGTCGGCAGGTCACAAGATGTTACTAAGACATATGTAAATAAAAACAACTGAATGGTGCCCTTCTCTTCCACACAAGCATCTCCAGC
>CM026202.1:7334114-7401614 GCA_014839995.1 Xenentodon cancila | reverse complement strand
TTTTTTGTTAAGAGAACTTACTGTATAAACTATCTTTAGAGTGCAATATAAATATAACTTATAGTTTCATTAATGTTTGGTTTGGAGTTGCAGTGTGCTGCTCTACTGAGGCACCTTATATCTTTAAGTTATGTGACATTATTACTCACAAATATCTTTCAACTATTCAGTCAACTGCTGAACAGCACAAACATGGAGTATTTCTTAGCAGATTAATTTCTGCTTAAAGTAAAGTAAAACAGGCCAAACTCTTCTAACATCTCACCAAACCAGTGCCAGCGCTACCTTTAACTGGTCTGTCATCGTGTGCAAAAGCTCTGCGTGCAGCAATGTTAATTACAGTCTGCTGTCTAGAAATCAGCGGTGTCACTTTCTTCTAGAGGCTTTCCCTTTTCTCTTTCATTACACGAGTAAGATAACAGGCCTGATGTGGCGCAGGGCTTGCAATTCCTTGTCAGCCAATCACATTTTATTAGAGCTGTTTTTCCGTGTTAAAAAAGGGTTCAGAAACCTGAAAACCATTACACAGGAAAGCACTGCTCAACTCTTGACTGCTGTTAGTGGTTTCAATTAAAGAAGACTCACAGAGGTTGTTTTTGTTTTGTTTTTTCTGCACAAGAGGACAACCGGTCTCAAAAAATAAAAGACAGATTGTATGGATAGCAGTAAAAGAGCCAAGAAAATAAGAAAATATCCATAGACTTTAAAACTAAACTCCAAAGTCAAAGTACGTCATTGTCTGACTTCACCATCCATCAGCTTTTGAGCAGCTGTCGGCTCCATGGAAGAAGACCCAACAGGACTCCACCATACAAAAGAACACACACGCATAAAACAGCCAAACTCAAACTCACTAAAACACATGTTAACAACGAGAGTGTCGTTTGCAGCACATCACACCAGCTCCACGTTCACTGCATCCGAATCTAATAAAGAAAAGTTATTTTAATATGTAACCACACGGATGCAGTCATGTTGAAAGACACTGCTTCACAACTTGGCGTTTGTGGTCATGTGTGGATAGAAAAAGCACAAGTATGTCATACAGGACTCCTGCAGCTAAGATCTGTTACATTGCAAATTAAAAAAAGTAGTGCCCAGGATATAAAAGCAGGAAGCGAGGCAACCTGTCTGATGTAGAGGCGGCTCATTCCAAAGTTTTGGGCCGATGGCTGAAAATGCCTGATCACCTCTCTTCTTCCTCTTTGTCATCAGGACAACAAGCAGCCACTGATGGTGATGTACTCACGGTTTTTGTGCCAGTTAAAAAATCAGCTGCAGTGTTTTGATCCAGCCATCCCAGAATATAGTTCTTTACAGTAGTAACGAGTTGTCATAAAAGTATGGATTACAATTTCAAAATGATGCTGAGAGACAAACAATGTTTCACCAGAAAACACACATATCCACTGCCAAGCATGGTGGTGGAGGGATGATGATTTCGTGAGCTTTGTGGCCACAGGACCAGAATTTCTTTTTAGGCATTGAGTCAACCAGTCAGAGGCAAACACGACGCCACAGATAACGCTCAGCTGAAACTGGGTCATTTAACAGAAAAATGTTCTGAATCACACCAGCAAATTTACATCAGAATCTTTGAAAAGTAATAAAATAATCTAAGCAAACAATCTACAGTTGTGGATTGACCTCGTGGAACGATCTCAGAGCAGGTACTTTTAGGAGAGATGTACACGAATGATCGAACTGACTCCGCTCTGATTCCTCCACAGACATATACATAATAATAATACATAATACAATAATAATACAATAATACAATCAAATATGAGGTTCTATCTTCAAATCACTGTTGATAAAAGTGGATCTAAAAGCTACCAAAACTGCTGCTTCTTCTTGGTTTCACTTTTGTTAAAACAATAATGGCACAGTGAAAAAACGTATTTGATGTGTGGACGTATTTGTCTAATGCCAAGAACAGCTATAATTCGATGTTGTTGTTGTTGTTTTTTTTTATTATCGCGTTTATACAAACTTAAAAGAGGGGTGCTAACATATCTACACTTTATTCTTGCTTGAAAGAAATGGTGAAATTTGTAAAATAAAAATCATGCATTGTGTGGTTGGCTGAGTTGTAATAATTATGGTCATGAAATGTTCTTAAAATAACCCATTAATATTTCCATATGTGATGGCATTAAAAGTGTAATTCATTTTTTACTTTATACGAGTAATTGTTACGATTGAACTGCTGCTTTTTCCTAAAAGCGTTTTCTGGCGTCTGTTCTGCAAGGACAGAGAAAACAACAGGTGAGTGAACACTAAGCCGTCAGCGTGCGTTTTGAGTGGACCGGCACGGCGGTGAGAGGGTTAAGAGTCACATGGTAGCGGGTGGTATTATGAGCCTGGGGCTGTAAGGGAAAAAAAGTGTGAGCAAGGGAAAAAAAAACCAAAGGGAACAAAGACATTTGTCTATTTAAAAAGAAGTTGCGGCCGACCCTGCAGCCGTGCGTCTCCCGGCGCTGCACACCGCATACAGCTGCTCCACGACGTGCCTGGCTGCGCACCCGCACCACCGCGGCTCCCGACAGCTCTGAGGATGCGGACTTCTCTGGTCGCGTGCTGCTGCATGTTTGCGCTGCAATGTTTCCCGAGCATGCTTGGTCTCACGATGCGCGGATCCAGCAGGTACAAAGCTGCACCGGTGAGTTTGAGTTTGTCTCCTACACCCGTCTAAGGTGATGCAAACCGGGGACAACAGTTTGGAAACTTGCGGAGGTTTTTGTCTCTTGCACAAAATGAGTTGCTTTGCATTGACTTCAAAACTGTTACATGTTTACATTATTTATTTATATTTTTTTAATGTAATCTGCACCGTGGACTTTCTTCTTTCCCTCTCTAAATGAAAGCAACACACTCACCCCCCAAACACAACTGCACATTCCAGCACAACAGACTTAAACATGTTTTGTTTGCTTGTTTAAACTTAATTAAGAATCACACCTCTGACCTTGGGGTGAATTTGCCTGAACCTCCACACTTGGGAAGATTACCAACTGTCTTGAGTTCTTTGCATCTTTTCATTACTTTTTCCAGATTGTAAAATAACAAAAGATGCTTCCTTAAGACATCTGCTCATGTCTTTCTCTTTTGGCATTGTGTTATGTGGCATTTTGAATGCTCCAGATCAGCAAACATTAAAAACAATTGCCTGCATATTTCTCATTTCATCAGCACTGAAACACAATTTGACTCCAGCTTACCTGTTTGAAGCCTCATTCGTTGGTTAAAAAACATAGATGCAGTAAAGAAAACTGTCTGATCAACCTTGTTTTAAAGACACTTCCAGACCATTGCTTATGTAGTTCCCTCTTGGCAGTGTGTTAAAACATATCTGAATGCTTCTGGCCAGCAACCTACCAAATTATCTGCATTTAGTAATTTGCTACCTGCTGATGATCAATTTATCAATGGCTGCTGATCAGCAACACCTGGCTTCAACTGGTGGATCAGTAACAGGGTACTTAGTATTGCCCACATGATTTTTCCTGAAATATTTGTGTGTTGTAAAAGATAGATAGATAGATAGATAGATAGATAGATAGATAGATAGATAGATAGATAGATAGATAGATAGATAGATAGATAGATAGATAGATAGATAGATAGATAGATAGATAGATAGATAGATAGATAGATAGATAGATAGATAGATAGATAGATAGATAGATAGATAGATAGATAGATAGATAGATAGATAGATAGATAGATAGATAGATAGATAGATAGATAGATAGATAGATAGATAGATAGATAGATAGATAGATAGATAGATAGATAGATAGATAGATAGATAGATAGATAGATAGATAGATAGAGCCACACTTTTGCACACTGTTCCCCCAGAATCATCTGGACCAATGACGCTAATGTTGTAATTATGAAAATGGTTATTTTAGACACGCTCAGGACTTGACCTGTCACTGTAATTAGTGGCTCTTACAGCCGCTCTTGCGTTTCAGAAATTACTATTATCAAAGTTTATTTTTCGTCTGCTCAGCAGCAACAGAACAACTTTGTAACTGAACTTGATGCCTTGTACCCCGCATGCACGTGGGATGACATCAGAGCATTGCCAGCTCTGGTCTATGACGAAGAAAGAGTCTATGGGAAATGAAAGAGTGAAAAAAAACACAAAAATCCAGGTTGCTGTCTGCAGGCCAGGAGGAGGTAATAACAGCTCTTTGAGCCATTTTGTCAACAATGTCGTAAAACAGAAGGATACCCCGCATTGACCCGTCATGTCGGCGTCAGCAGAACGACTTAGACATTTATTCAATTCATTCATTGTCTAAATATATTCAGGGTCGCTTCTGTATTTTCTGTTTGCAATTTCTTATTATTACAAAAATGCAGAGTACCATCCATCTATCCATCCTCTATTCCAAATAGTAATGTCCCGATCCAAATACATGATCGGATATTGGGGCCCATCATGTGACTTCTGAATGATTGGTATCGGATGGAAATGATGGGATTTCTTTTTCATTTTAATTTCACAATTTCACATTGTTCATTTATCTACTGTTTATCATTAGTCTCAGCATTAACAACTGCAGTTTTGTAATCAGGAGTAGGCGTAATCTTAGGGAAGCAGTTATAGCTAGTGAGATGCAGCTGATTTAGAAACTTCGTCACTTCGCTGAGTGAATTTCCAGACCCTCTAACAACTTGTTTTTTCAAAAAAGTGACTAGTGACAATGACTAGTGTAATTATTTGAAGGGAAAAATAAACGATTTGTGTACTGTGTGACACTGTTGATAGGATTCTTTCATCCTTCACTTTTTCAACACCTCAAAAATTAAAACAAAACTAAATCAAAATTAAAACCAGCCAAATTTTCAAAACTAAAATTACTAACTAACTAAAATGTAACAGAAATAATCCAACAAATGAAATCAAAATAAAAACTATAAAAAATGTAAAAACTAAACTGCTTCTCACTCTTCTCGGTGAGCAGACCGTGCTGCTGTTGGCCCCTCCCCCACACACCAGGAGTCTTCGCCTCTCCACATCCAGACTGCAAATGAATCATGGATCCATGAATCCACCGTTGGCTCAACACAATCAACTAATACATTTTAATAATTATTCATTTATAATTTTTATTTTTTAATTAATGTGATTGTTATAATAAGTATTAATTGCCACTGCTCTGGTAGAAAGTCAGGACAAAGCAGGAGGGTTGGAATTGTGACATAAATATATATTTAGAGTATTTCTATTCCCTTTTTTTTTATCTAACTCATGACTTCATTTTACTCTCCCACAGCATCCATTACAATTTATTACAAACTGTAAAGCCGGTAGATACTTTGCTGACTGAGCAGATGGCAACTCTGACTGGTGTAAACGTTGAGCAAACTTGAAGTTGGCTGCTTCTTTTTTTGTCTTAATAAATGATGGCACATTGAAAGGTTTTGTGCTCTTGTTTGCTATACTTTGTTTGTTATACTTTTCCTGATACTAAGACCCATCACTTTTGTATGAGTTTGGTCTTGTTTTTACACAACACACAAAAACCACAGGAGTATAACAGGTGTTCCTCACTTCTGCACATGACTGTAGCTGTGGTTAAGTTCGGCGCTAAAACTTCTATGTTAGGATGAGGACAGACTGTGGTCTAAATTAGAGTTCACAGGTCCATGAGGTTAAATTTGCACTCTTCTGTCTCTTCTGTGAGCAAAGAAAAGTCGCTGCCAGCAGTCTGCATCACAGCTGAGCTGAACAGGTCATTTACAACTTCTGCAGCGGTGCTTCAACCCCTCAGATAAAGGACTAACAAATGTTGACTGTTGGTTCACTCCCCTGTGACTGTTTACTCCACTGTTTGGCTGTCACACCTCTGCAAGAGATCATGGGATCAAATTATTGATAAATGAAAGCAAGTCAGTATAATCTCATAGTTTCACGAATACAAATGTGTTTCAGAGAAAACAATTGTAAAACCCACTTTGGCTTGAACTTGTCTCAGCTTGCAGACAAGTGCAAGTGCAAACAGAAACAGCTGGGAATCCCTAACACAGCCTGGCACATCAAGTACCTTTGCAGAACCATCTGGTTTACTCCTGGGCTTCTACTGTTTTGATCCAACCATGTCCTCATAAGTTGTTTTTACATCATTGTAGCACAATTTTCTCAGTTTTATTCACAACGGCTTGGACTCGGACCACTGCACTGTGGCTGTTTCTGTGTTTCACCTGAAATGACTTTGTGGTGTCCTTTAGTTATATTCCTTGTTTTTTTTTTTTTGTTTTTGTTTGGGTGGGGGGGGTGGGGGGGTGGCTTTGTTCCCCAGTTGTTGAGTGATGACTGTGCGATTGCACAGGCCTCGACAGGCCTGAGACTGTGTGGCATTCAGGGCAGTGGGGTGCAGCGAATGCCTGTTTCTTCTGGAGTAAAGGAAGGTTGTAACAGCTGACTGTTTGGATTCTTCTTTTTGTCAACAGAGCCTGATTCCCTTGATTTTTTCCTGCCTGTTTTAACCGGTTGTGTCGATGCCTCCAGGCATCGCGATTGGTCAGGAGGCCATGAGAGCAGAGGTGACATCAGAGCCAGTTCCCATCATGCAGATTTAGGTCACAGCAGTGCAGATCTGTGAGTGGTCGATGAAACCCAACGGGGAGGGCTAAAAAAGAACATGCACACCTCCATCGTAGAGAATCAGATGCTTTTGTTACGCCAGAAAAGTGCTCAGATCTGAATACTGAATACTTCACTAACAAGGTGAGGAATGGAGAGAAGCCTCAAGCCTGCACTGGTGCGTCTCTGGGTCTCAGGATGCCCCAGTGGCCCGGTTCATGCCCTGAATTATTCATCTGAGCTGTTCTATCTATTTAATCTACATATAATATAAGGAATAAATACAGAGAAGGAGAACCTGGTAAATCTACCTTTACTCTAAACCACACAGATCTGACAGTCTTGCTAATTGATAGAGTTGAGCTGTCAGGTGCTGAGCTCATGAAAAACAGTACAAGGAAACACAAAGGGTCAATTACACTGTCGCCAACTGAGCTGCGGCTCAGAGTTTAACCCAGGGTGATGTAACGAGGTCATGTAACCTCTTAAACCCTGCAGCACGTTACAGCCTTTGAATTTATATTCCGCTTTAGTTATACTTGATATATTGTTGTGCTCTCAAAAAAGAAATGGCACAACTGCCACAAGAGGCATCTTTTCCTTTCATGTTTGCTCGTACCTAACACAGGTAAATTTCCTGCCTTCCTGCACATTTATAGTGCATTATTTAATCAGCAGGATCATTACACAATGCAGAAACATGCACAACAAGTACACAGACAACAGTAATTGTAATTTCGGACTGGATTTGGCCTGACTGGGGAGATATTCTGCTGTGTCTGCTGTTGTCATCAGATCCGGCAGAAGCAGGGAGATTTTCTGAGTAACCAGGTACAAGTCCTGCGCAGAGCACACGCGATCAGGGAGCACTTTTATTGTAGCAGACTTTCATAAGGCCTTTAGGTTTTGACAGGCTTGTAGTACACAAGTCCAGGACTTGGACCCAAGTCCAACTCGTGCCCTGAATTCAACTTGGGCATTTCTTTGATTACTTGGACTTGAACACTGTGGTTGTGAGACTGGACTTGGACTTGGGTTGTGCTCTGGGATCCTGAACCATGAAGACTTGCATCTGCAGGACGCTGGTGAGGCACTGAATCATTTTGAATCATTTTGCAGACGTCACTGTAACACACGTAGCGGTCCCTAGAAACAATCTAAGGTCATTTTATACACTTGTGCTTCCATTAAGTTCTACGTTCTAAGTTTAAGTTCTATGGTTTAAGGTTTTTCTCCCACTAGGGGATTTTTTACCTGTCGTTGTTCATGTTCTGGGTCTCTGGAAAGATGCTGGAGACAACTTGTGCTGTGATAGACGTAAATTGAACTGGATTGAATTGAAATTGAAATAGAATTGAATTAAGTTCAGTCTGCTCCTGTTTACTGGCTCTTGTACAATATGACTTTATTTATAACATTTGGAAGATGGCTTTGATGTTTGACTGGTTGATTTAAAGCGACACCAAGGAGCATCTTCATGTTAAAAATATCAGTTTTAATTTCATTCAAGGGAATAAATGTTTTGTTTTTGGAATTGTCATCTGGCTCTTGACGTCTCCTGTCCCTGCTGTCAGCAAAAACCACATCAAGCAACTCTGGACTCCCAGTTCGGTGGTCGCTGCCGCGTTTCACTTCACAGCACTATGTGACCCATATAAGTGACGAAATGAACTCACAGAGCTGCAGGGGAACCGACTAAGAGAATCAAGAAAGTGATGGGTGAGAGAAGGAGACAATTACCTCAGGAAGGTAAATTTCATGTAGAAAAAAGAAATCATATGCTTTAGAGTTTTAAAGCCACACAGCTGATATCCTAACTAAAAACCATTTGTTTCAAGTTATCTACATTTTCATGCAGCTGCCTAAGTCAGATACCAATTAAATAAAATAAATATCAAGAGTGTCAAAAAACAAACGCTGATTGAAGACATGCGCGCACCTCCCGCGCAGCTGCCAGGCAAACAGAAGCTTTGCACTGTTCTTTGTTGTCACAGAATAGATAAGTTGTTCAAGCATAAGTTTAGCTGCCAGGTGTTTCGGATTCTCAGATAACATATGGGATTAGCAGGGTAAAGCGGAGATAAAAAGGTATCTGCTGATGGAAAACTGTGCACTCTCTCCTCATATCAGCCACAATAAATCCTCTTTCACTGTAAGCTATCCTTTGTCCCCGTTTTTCGATGTGAGCACACCCTTTAAATTGAAACCTTATCTTTCTCCGCAAGTAAACACTCACTTATGACTTACTTCCTAGCATCCGGATTCACAGATATATCAAGTTTAGAGAGTTCCTCTCTCACAGTGAGATATCTTGCTGATGAAAAATCTCTCAGGCACTACTTGTTTTCGTGCTGCAAGCAGATTCCTGCTGGAAGACGGCACACCATCAGCCACAGTCTCCTTTTTGTACTAAATGCAATTTTGGGTCACTGTAGAGGTATTCTGCAAATGCCAAGTGCATTTTTTGATTTATTAAACATATCAGCTTTTGTAATTTCCTTTTTGGTGCCCCAAATTTCCGTCAAATGTTCCTTCTACTTCTGCTGCAGCTATAAGTTTCCTATTGGCCTCATCTGAAACACATGTTAGGTGTAAGTGATAGATTTACATGCCAATGCTTCTTACAAATTGGTCTCTGATATGTCACATGTTGTGCAGTTATGTGTTGTGTTAAATTAAAAAGAATTTAAAGAACTGCAAAACATGGGTTTCATCTGCTGCATGTGTATTTTTGGGATAAACAAAAGATTTTTGTCCTGATTTCCTAATCATTCATCAAAGAAGATGGATGGCAGATGCATTGGTGGAAGGATGCAGAAAATGGAGCTGCAACGGCAATTATTCTTAAACCGGGGCCCAAAGCAACAAGAAAAAGTATGCACCAGGTCTTAGAGGGTTAAAGCCACTTTTTAAAGTAAAGTTTCAACATCCTGATGTTTTACATATTTATATTATGGTGAATGGGACCTTGGACTTGGACTGCGTAACCTTATGGTCCACAGTGGGATGTGTTTGGATGCTTTCTGTGTCGTTCCTGTGAAGGTGTGGAGGTTATAGCGCTTTGTGTCCGGTTGTTCTTCAGTAAAAGTAGTTGACTAGCTGGTCTCTGTTCGGTAGCGCCCCAGATTGAGGACGTGAAACGCTACTGGAACTAAGTGTCAGAAGTCAACGTGTTTGAAAGGGTGCCGGTCATTGATAGAGTCACATGTAACTACACTGCTGCTGTGGCAGCTGGGATTTCACCAGTCGTTGCCGTTTGTTGGTTCTGCTGCTGTCTGGGCTTCAGCTGTTAAACGCATCCACGTGTACTGCTGCACTTATGCTGTGTTTATGGCAGCGCCGCACCACATCAGAGCTGTACACAAGTAAATTTACATGACAAGATTATGAAAACTACTTTAAAAGCACAGTCGTGAAAACAGTAAAAATAAAAGAAACAGCAGAAATGGCCTTTCTGCTCTTAACTACATTGTTTTGTTTTTTTTCTTGAGCTGTACCCGAGTCGGTGAAATGTAAACAACAGCTTTTAAGAAATGAAATTAAGACCTCCTTTGCTGCAGTGCAGGTTTATTGAGGTATATTGAGGTTTATTGAGGTTTATTGAGGTTTATTGGGGTATATTGAGGTATATTGAGGTATATTGAGGTTTATTGAGGTTTATTGAGGTATATTGGGGTTTATTGAGGTATATTGAGGTTTATTGAGGTATATTGGGGTATATTGAGGTATATTGAGGTATATTGAGGTTGAGAGTGAGCCCTGAGGGGTTTCTGTCACGTCGGCGTGGTGGTAGTGGGTTTATTGCTGACTGGAGACACTCCTCAGACGCACCGTGTAAAAACATGTTTCCGTGAGCTCTTTGAATATTGCTGTCAGATCTCCTGCAGAGCTGCATGCACATCTTGTCATCACTGTAACCAGAAACTAGATGTGTCCATACTTGTAATGGGCACCCCCACCCCCCACCCCCACCTTCCTTTCTGCAGGCTTTTTGCTTTCTCAGCAGAAAGTGGCAGATTAATGTCCCGAAGATGGCTTCTTCTTTTTTTCTAAATCGTCTTCTGTAAGAAGACGAGCTCTGTCTGCGTGAGAAAGGCCATAAAAGTTGTGTCATCTGCTGAGATGTGGATGTGGTTTTTACTTTTGAGCTTTAATTATAAAGCTGTTTTTGGGAAGGTAATTAAAAACTGGAGAAACACAAATAACACAATCGGTGCTGAAAATTAATGGGCAAATACAGGTTTTTTTTGTTTTAGTTGTATATAGTTTTTTGAAAAAGCAAAAATATCGTATTTCAGTCTTGTTTTTATGTATCAGGACACTATTTAAAAAAAAGAAATCTGCTCCTTTACAAAGTCTTAAATGAGGCAAATAGAAACTCTCTGTACCATACTTATTCAACATAAACGGTAGTAAAATGCAGAGCCACTGTGTGAAGCGTTAGTGGGTTTGGGTTGTTTTGCAGCTACAGGACCTGGACACTATGCAGGTATTCAGGTTTCCAGTAACTCCATTCAACACGTAACAATCCCAAAAACACAGCAGCAAATCTTTAACACAGTAGTAGAAAATTATAGAAGCTGCAAACGACAAGTCAAAGTCCAGACCGCAGACAGAATGAAATGTGGTGGGACGACAAAAATGAATGTTTGCAAATACTAACGAACTGAGGTAATGCTGAAAAGAAGAATGAACTAAGATCCACCCACAATGAGTGAAGTGAAAGACTGGTGAGGTCATACAGAAAATGACTACTATGGGTCATTAAAGTAGTAATTCGCATTGATATACAAGCCACTGAATCAGAGGATGTTTTTCACACAATGCATTTGTATTGTTAACTCAGTTTTTGTAAAATAAATATTGACTCACTCCTTGTGAGACATTTGAATCAAACGAACATTGTTGTCGTTAAATCTGCTATAAAGGTGTTATACAGAGGCCATGAAAGGCAGATCCAACACACCTCTTCAACTAAAGCTTCACCTTTAATTCACACTGTGTTCACTTTCACTAACTGTTTAATGACTGACAATCGATGTTGTCAAAAAAGAAAAGAAAGGAATATCAAGATAGATCGGACCTCAGAGAGGAAAAACACCACTCAGACTTTCCCACATAGAAGCACCAAAACGAAGAGCAACTCCGAGAGGTGGGATGTTATTCCAAAGGACACAAAAAACACTTTAAACTGAGGTGATATTACACAACAGAGCTGCTGCTGTCTGAGGTCCAAAACAGCCAGGAAGGCAAAACAAAGCAAAGTCAGTGGAAAAGCTAAAGACTGGAATCCACAACTGTTTTCGATAAAACAGTCTTCTCAATTAAAGGGATAAAAACAGAGGAAAACCCTGTGATTAAGATAATCCTTTTGTTGGGTTTTAACCTTGAACTTTGATGTTGAACCCATCATGCATCAGCCTGATTTATTTTCAGTCGTGGGGTCAGACAGGTCAAGCAGTTCATTTGACACCACGTTGGGGGTTTTAGTCCTTCAGCTGCATGTTCCTTTTTCTTTATTTTGGGGGGGGGGGGGGGGGGGGGGGGGGTCCCATCTCTCTCTTTGAAGTGCCAGAGGCAACCCCCCCCTCCCATGTGTGCAGCACTTAGAATTAGCTGAAGTTTTATGACCTTGAAAGCCGATGAGACCCCCACCAGAGCTGTGTAATTGGGATCAGGCAGCGTCAGTCTAAACTGTCTGGGTGCAGGACGGAGGTCAGTCTGTGACCGGGTGACTCACTTCAAAATACCTTCTTCAACAGAGACCGCAGAGGCTTTCGAGCAAAGCAGACCTGTCGGCAGGTGACTCACCAGAAAAGACCCTGACTTGTTTGCTTGATGAACTATCCAACATGACTTTAACATAAGTTTAGATCATTCTGATATGAACTAAAGTTGGACAACCAGCCAGGCGAATGGGAAACTCCCAAACCGAGACTGTACTTCCGAGTGGAAACATACTTAAAGTCATGTACAAAAGTCAGTACCCCCCACCTTTAATCCTATACCTTTTGTGTGAGTGTCTAGAAACATAGTAAGAATCATCTGATTACTTTTGCCTAGTACTAAGTATGAGTTTGTTATGCCTCTAAGTACACTCTGATTCAGCAGCTCGTAGCGCCATCTTTAGCAGCAATAATCTGAAGTACTTGTGTGAATGAATTTTGGCTCATTCTTTTGAACAAGGTTGCTTTAGTTCATTAAGGTTTTTTTGGGCATTCAGCCATTCACAGCCCCCTTAAGGTCCTGCCACTGCATTTAATTCATGTTGAGTTCGGGAATTTGATCATATGCCTCCAAACCCTTGACTCTGGTTTTTTAAGCCTTTCTAGTGTAGGTTTTCTGGGGTGCTTCACTTCACATCCTGTTGCATGACCTATGTTATCCAAGCTTTAGCTGTTGGACAGATGGATTTTCCTCTCAAATACAAAAGGACTTTATAGGCATCTTAATGACAGCAAGGTGTCGAGGTCCTGTGACAGCAAAACAGCCCCAAACCATCACAATTCCACCACCGTGCTTGATAGTTAGTATGAGGTGTTTCCAATGGTATGCTGCGATTGGTTCTCACCAAGTGTGGTGCTGTGCTTTTGGTTGTTTGAAAATGGCCTAGAATATCCTGGGATAAAGAAGATTCCATAGACAACACAGCGACTGAATGGTGCTTAGGTCCTGTGATTTTGCAAAACAACTCCAAATCATCCTCCTACTGTTTCAAATGCAGGACTTTCTTCAGGACTTACAGATTCTTGGAAGCCCCTTTCTCAGACTTCCTGCAGAGACCAAAAAAAAACAAATCCAAAAGATGCTTTTGTAAGGAAACAATACTTCACAACACACAACTGTAATGTAAAGTGCATGTAAAGTTCAAGTCACTAACACTAGTGACTGACTGCTGCGTCCACTCTTACCGACTTAAATGCAGTTTTATTCCATTCCTACGCACAAGGCAGGCCCTGTCCCGTCTCGTAGGGAGTTCACCGATGGTGAAATGATCTATCAAAGACCAATGGCATCGCTCTCTATCTTCAAGGATCACCTGAAGTTACAGTCTTCACCCTCCAAGGGCTTTACTGAGTGCTAATTCTTCTTTGGAGTTCAAGTTTCTTGTGTTTGGATGAAACCTGCTAAATGAGTAAATGTAATGTAAAGTTTTACAAAGGACCTTTTAGTTTCAAATTATCGATCTTAGTTTTATTTGAATGAATATTTGTTAACTTTTGGGAAGTGTCATCTTGCTGTTACGTTCTCCCATCTGTACTGTATATTTTTGTTGTAGTATTTCATTTTATTGTGAAAAAGTTTCCGCTTTGACATGACCTGCATGTGCAGTAAGACGAAGTGGCGTTGAACATAGACCACACATGACCTCGGTCTGAATTGAACAAGAAAAAAAAATTTGAATTTTGTGTCATTAGGCAGAGACATCCCAAGAAATAAATCAGACATGGACAACAACAAAAAACAAAGAAAAGAAGAAATTGGGTTTCTTTTGCCTGCAGTGTGAATGTAACTTCAACCTCAACGTAACTCAAGAAAGTGATGCAGGAAGAGAAAACCAGGCCGCCTGGGAAAGCCAGCCCCAAACAAGAGCACAGAAGCGACTTAACTGCCGCGGCCAGAAATGGCTACAGCTCCTTTGTGGGTCAATAAAAAGAATTAATTCATAAAACAGAATGAAAGCTACGACATTAAAAAAAAGAGTACGTGTATATAAGACAGAACCAATATTTATTATTTAATTTGCGTTACTAATGTCTTATGGCACTAATTGTGCCAGTTACTTTGGTCAAATTGCATCTCATGAATACTTTCTTTGAAAAAGGAGACTGTGCACGGTTTCTGAGTCTGGGGTTAGAGCAGAGTTTAGGACGGGCAGTGGATTTGAGGAGGCAATGATTTATCATTCCCTCCTCCAACCATTTTTGTCAAAGACGTGGAAACTAGACCATACAGGAATCGTCTGGCGCCGTGCCGGTTAGTTTAACCTGGAGGTCTAACAAATGTAATGAATGCATTTCCTCCCTCAGCTGCCTTCTCTCTTCACTTTGTTGATGCATTCTTACTTTTTTTTTTTTTGGCAACATCGACTGTCAATCAGTGAACAGTTAGTGGATCTGCATCTACTGTGAATTAAAGGTGAAGCTCTTATTAAACCAGTATCTCGTAGCGCCATCAGAAGCTCTATGTGGTTCCTTTATAACTTAAAACACTTAATGAACTTGGACTTCATGAAGATTTCTTAACGTAAAAACATGATGTAACTTTGTTTTAAGTGGATAATATCAACTAAGTTACATGCGTTAAAACTTCTATGTGACTAAGGATACCAAGAATTGGACTGAATTCCTTGCCGGTTAGGTTTTCCACTATTTAGTTTCATGTCAACAACCCTTAGACTGATAGGTTTCGGAACTGCGTATACAATGATAAGTCTTTTTTTTTTTCTGTTTTTTTAATCTGAGGTTTTGTTATCAGGCCTCGCTACAGGAAACCAGATAACAGAAGACAGAGAGAAACTTCATATCAAACTTGTCTTACACAGAACAGCAGCAAACAAACCTAATCTGAAGCAGGTTTTCTTGGAATGCGTCTGAAACGTCTTGTACAGGCTCTGTTTTGAAGCCATTGGTGCTTTCATAACAACTCCAACAAACCACGTAGAGAAGAGCTGCAGGACATGAACATAAACAACTCCCCCCAAATGAATAAGTGCTTTGTGCAGCGGAATAAGCAACTGAAATCTGCTTTAAACAGGAGGTGGAGCTGGATTGGGGGCTGTGAGTGGGGGGGGCAACACCGGGAGGTATACACAGTTTCTTCCCCCCTGTTTTTTGCGATCCAGACCATCAGTCACTCTTTTTGCAGTCTGAGCACATTCCACAAATCCTGCTGGGTTTTGTTCCCCATAACCTGCAACAGCGACACACTGGAGTCCTTGGAGGCTTGTTTTAAAACACAACAGTGGCTTCATCTGATAAATACTCTAATTCTCATTAATTTACTTTTATATGCTTTATGATGTTATATTGTATATTTTTGTTATATGCTATAGTTTATGATTTATATACATCTGTATAAAATAGAACCACAGTCAAGTAAAAGAAACATTTTGGTTGTCAAAGAAAATTACAAATGTGGGGACAAAACTCATTCTAAAGCATGGTAGTGGTAGTTTCATATTGTTGAGATGTTTATCATCCGCAGGCTTGTAAGAATTCAAGTAATGATGGATAGTATTTAGTAGAGGAGTTCTTCAGAAAAAGCTCTTTGGTCTTGCAGAGAGTTGAGACTGGTTTACAGATGTTTACAGATCAGAGTGGAAATGACCCCAAGCACAAAGCTAAAAACATCACGCATGTGGTTAAAGGAGAAACATGGAATATCTGACTCAATGCCCAAACTTCAAACTGATTGAGAATGGTGGTATGAATTAAAAAAACTGCTCTGCTAACCAGCAGAACCGTCCAGCTGGTCAGAATTGGAGCACTTTTTTCTTGAGGATTAAGCAAACTCACCCATCACCTGCATGTACCAAGAAAAATAACAGACCCCAAAACACTTGGAGCTTTAACTGTTGCAAGAAGGGCTCTGCAAAGTATTGATTTTGGGGGCGTGAGTTCTTTCTTTGTCCGATTCCCTGTCAATCAATGAGGGTAAAAACACTGGAATAGCTTGCTGTGTTTATGAAATGATACAACTAGAAACATCTTTTGGCTTGTCCCTTTATAGGCGTCACAACAGTTCAGATGACCTGCCTGACACAACTCTCCCCATTTACCTAGGCCTGGGACCAGTACTATGAGAACGCTGCGACTCCCGTAGCGCCTGGGGCAGTGTGGGTAATGTCCACTGTCCTGCCCGGAGACACTGTGGTGCATAAGGGAACTTGTTGCTTCCCACCAGCCAACTCTACCTACACATGAGCTTCTTTAAGGCAACTGGTAATTATGCACCTCACTGTTGCGCTGCATCACAAATCAAATGATCAAATCACCAGTTTTTATCAATATAGCTTTGCAGAACTGATAAAAGAAGTCAAATATTAGTATAAAAGAAAGCAAAGGGCATTAACATTTTAAATAATATATCTGCTTTAGTGCCCTAATGCGATTTCCCTCAAGACTAAACCATCCCTGCTGCAGTATTTCAGAGAAAAAAATGAAAATGAGGCAAAGACCACGGTCCCGGTGGTCTTGAAATAAGAGATAATGTAAAAGAGAAGCTATGGGAAATTTCATAGGATGTGATGATGGAGTTAACTTGTTGTTTTTTTTCTACATAATAAATTGATAGCGTCTTTTCCCACAGGTTGTTGGGAACACAGAGGAAAAGGAAATGCACGTACTTTCGTGATAGGAGATGAACACCCAACAGTTCCCTGCTCTGCAGAGCTGCAGATGTGGTTTGGCTCAGAGGGTATGCACTGACTCAGATGAGGAGGTGCGGATGGGATGGTTCTGCTCTGTAATTTTCTTGTGTGGAAATGAGGAGAGCCATTTCCTCTGGATCTGGTGGAGGGGGGCATTAACGATAATGGGACTCTGGGACCGACTGTTCCTAAAGCTGGGGTGAAATATGCGGCTCACTGACCTGATTTTAAAATGTTTCTGTGGTCAACCTGGTTATGCTGATTCATGTCATGCCAACACTCAGATGCATAAGAGCCTGTTTTTTTTGTTTGTTATCATTTCTCCATCTCTTGACACTTGATTATCTTCTTCCTTGTTCACTTTAAATGATTCTTTTCCGTTTTTGCTCCATTTATGGCAATGATATTCGACTTTTATCAAGCTTAAATATCTCATCAACTATGAAAGAGATTGAAGTAAATTTGGTTTAGACATTCATGGAAACATGAGTGAAAACATGTAATGACATAGATCATACTTTAACTTTTTCTTTTAGCTCCAGTTTTTCCTTAGTTATCTTTACTTAAAAAAAGCAACAACTCATTCAGATTTAGCAGATAATCTTGTACAACACTTTAACGGACTTGATGGTCTGAAAAACCTATCCATAACCTATGTTTCCATTAGTTGGAGTTAGTTCCCCCATAACTTTAAGCAGCTAGAATTCCAAGAGATCCAATTTTAGTCCTTTCAGCCGTTGCGTCCCCATTTACAGTGCTGGGCACTGCAGGATCCACTGACCAAGCAAGCAACCAGGTGGTATGGAGACACCACTCACTCCATAGCACATGGTGGTGGTAGTGCACAATTTTGGCTGTTTTCCAACTGCCAATAAATAACAAAAGAAGAAGAAGAACACAGCATATAGTCAACACCGCCTTCCTCCCAGCAGCAAAAGTGGACTGTTCTAAGGACCGAACCAATGGCAGAACATGTTTGGGCCTGTAGAGATCTCTAAAAATGTCCATTGTGGGAATAGTTCCTGGTAATAGAGACACATGTTGATGAGTTAAGCCCCGTAAAACTACCCTGACCCCCACTAATGGAAATGGGTCAATTGTTAAATCTTTTTCATCAAACCAACTGCCTCATTTTGCAGTTATTCAGCCGTTTGTGTTAAAACAAACATAGAAAGGGACAACTGCAAAGGGTAGCGTGAGTGGTAAACCTACCCAACAACGGACTGTACAACTTCAGAGGTTTGCACTTTTATGTTAAGACCACAATCTTGACCATGAATCTACCATCAGATCTTATCAAATCGTCACTATCTGTCAAATTATCACTATGACATGTGGAGTTCCTCAGGGTTTGATTTTTGGACCACTGTTATTTTGCCTCAACATGCTTAATCTTGGCAAAATAAACACATTACAGTATTACTTAAAACAAGTAGTCAGATGACACTCAGATTTACTTGGCTCTTTCACAAAATTAGTATGGTCCATCACTGTATCAGTGCTTAAAGCAGGTCAATAACTGGGTGCAATACATCTTAGTTCCCCCAAATAAAAACAAGACAGAAATAATTGACTTTGGTAACAAAAAGGAAAGAATAAAAGTTGCTGCCCAGCTTAGAGTTAGAAATGTTGTCTATTTAGTCAGTTTAGACATGAGCCACATCAATGCTATTCTTAGAGATGATTAATAATAATAATAATAATAATAAAATAAAAGGAAATCCAGTTTTAATTTTTTTAAATCATGCTAAACAAACATCAAGAGTGAAAGACCTCATGTCCATGTACCTAGTTTGTTTTAGCTGCACTTTAGTTATGTTGTAACAGGGTACAGGAGGCAACCCTTGTGCAATATCAGTTTGAGTCTACAATGCATTTTTTCCATCTTATACAGCATGACAATAATAAAAATAACAGTTAAAAACTTTGCTAATGCTGTAGCTCAGGAGCAACCATTTGTTGTGCATGTTTGATGCTATCTTCTCCAGGGCTTTGACTACGAGTGTCCAGCCCAGACAGTGAAACACAGTAGTGGGGGACGACGATGGGGCTGCAGGGCTGTTGGAAAGTCTGAAACTGTGCTGAACTTGGTTGCAAGACATTCTCTTGGTGGCGTCTAATTTGAAGTATTGAAGTAAATGCAAACTTTTTCTTTTTGTTAACTGTTGCGAGAATTGTCAAAATTGTCGAAACCATTATATACAATCCAGGTCTACTAATCCTAACTACTAAAGTATCATGGGTAAGAGGGCAGACTAGTTGCCCTGGTGTTCAGGTGGACTGTATTGTTGATAAAAACACTGTGAAACAGCGTGATACCGAGCCAACCGCCATGAAGTCATTAACGAAGCGTATGGGGGACAATAAATGAACTGCTGTGTTACAGGTTTCTGAGAAGTTCCTGGACCTGAAGAGGAGGGGGAAAGTGGCTCACGCTCAAGAGCTGGTGAAGGCGAGTTCATCCACCAATACGCCGAGCGTATGGAGCCGACCTCGCTGTGGAGTACCAGACTACCTCAGCCAGAAGGGGTACTACCGGGGCCAGCACCGCCAGAGACGCTTCGTGGTGAATGGAGGACGTTGGGACAAGACAGACCTCACATACAGGTACAAACATGTGGCTGCTGCTTTTCTTAGTCAAATCTTTATTTAATCAAAAATCATACCAAGGAGCTTTCGTGTTTTTTGGGGGTTTTTTTTGTTTTTTTTTTAATCTCAGGAGGTTGTCCTGTGATGCCTGATACAAAAATACACGGAAAATTGAAAAACCACAAAACGTAATAACACAACGCTAAAAAGCCACATGAGAATATCCAGTAAATAAATGATTGAGATCTCACTTGAGCCAGGAGCACTATTGTTGGAATAAACAGTCAACTTTCATCAATGTTTTCAAATCAAGAGTGTCCGTGAAGCTCAACTCTCAATAAAAAAAAGTGTCCTGGAAAACATTTGATTAGTCTTATAATTCTTTACTATGAAAAATAGGCTGATATAATGTATCTGATCTCTGTTTGATCAAAAGTTAAAACTGTAAAGCATGAGCTGACTCGAGACAACTGCAACCGTAACCGTTTGTCAACAGTGTGGTCGGGAAGGTGAAAAGAGTAAAAGAAAAGTAAAAAGATGTAAACACTCTCAGCCTCCAAACAGCACATGGACACAGTCAGAAAGGACATCCTGGACATAGTCGAGCATGTTGAGAGGCAGACAGGAGCGGTCGAGGCAACGAGGAAATACACAAACGGGGCTTAAAGAGAGAGAACCTCCACGTTTGTGCTGCTCCGCTTCAGCCACACTGACTTGAGGAAAACAATGAAAGATGGGAAACCAGATAACTCACTGAGAAAAAGAAGTCTTGGACATAGGATTCTTAAAAAGGAGCACTGGTTTCCTTTTATCAGCGGCCGTGGCACCGCCGGGTGTCTGCCAGTCGTCTGCTGCCTCTCTGTCTGCGTCTCCTGGGGTCTCCTTTATTGTCGTCATTCTTTAACGTAACAGTATATTAAGAACAGAGAGGAGGCCGGGAGGGGGTGGCAGAGGGCTTTTATAGCAGCACCAGCCACAGACTAATTAGATTACTCTGGATCGGACCAGTGCGGGTGACCCCTGAGTGATGTGGGCAACAGAATCATGGCAACAACCCACCAAGTCAAACTATACGTCCGTCCTTTAATTTAAAAAGACCAGGGACGGGTTTGGTAATTCATACTCAAAACATACCACTAAAGGACTGGAACCATCTTCATGAACCCTTAACTATGACAAACCCCAAACTTTATTTAAACTTCAGAGAAAAAAAAAGATGAAAGAGGCCTTTATTTGCGAATAGAGTACTAATTGTTGCAGGTAAGTTTTGACTTTTCGTTGATCCTGAATTCAATTCCATTCTCTATAGCTACCTGCTTAATCCCACGCAAGGTCACGGGGGAGCCTATCGCAGCTCACTACAGGTGAGAGAAAGGGGTACGCCCTGGACAGGTCGCCAGGCCATCACAGGGCCACACCCACACACACTCACACCTGTGTGAGGAGGAAGGGTACTCCAGTCCTCCCACAGACCCTATGAGGACCAGAGTACCCAGAGAAAACCCACACAAGATGGGGAGAACAAAAAACTCACTCACACACACACACGCACGCATGCACACACGCACACACACTCACACGCACGCACACACACACACACACACTCACACGCACTTTTAAACAAACTTTTAAATTGGCATTATCTCAAAAAGTTTAAGAAGAAACATTGTCTTCCTTAAATGGTACAATGGTAATCCTTTTGCATATGCCATTCACTCATCCTGCACAGATCGTCTGTTTTCTGTGTGCCGGGTGAACTCAAGTCCTGAACTAATCCTTTACTTAGTCCCATGTTAATGACTGCAGAGATGAACCTGCATTGTGTGTTAGTTTGTGTGTTTGACCCCTGTGCTGCTGGTCTCCTGCAGGATTGTGCGGTTTCCTCGGCAGCTGGGCGAGGAGACGGTGCGAAGGGTCTTTCGAGAGGCACTGAAGATCTGGAGTGATGTGACGCCGCTGAGATTCACCGAGGTCTACGGCGGGAAGGCCGACATCAGGATCGACTTCACCAGGTGGGAGGAAACCTGATGCAGAAAAAGACAAAGGAATCCAAATAAACTTTAGACTTTAAACAAGTTAAATCCATAAATCAGATACACTAGGAAGCTCAAATAATATCTGGAAAATTATTGGATGGATTTACGCTTCCAAATGTCTTACATATGATGGTCCAGTCAAAGTTCAGACCTCAGCTGAGTTAAATGTTGAATTTGGACCTTTAGAAAGCTGTGATTTACAAATACCTGCAAAAATGGACCAAAGTTGCTTCACAACTAAGTCAGAGTTAAAGTCATACAGGAACCTTAAATTCAAGTTAAAAAGGTGGTTCTACAACAAAACAGCTAAGCTTTGTTGTTCAATAAATTAATAACATGTTAAAATGTGTCAATAAAATACATCTTGTCTGTTTCCTCTAAGGTTTCATTTGCCTAATTATCATCCTGTCCTGATACGTGAAGCCTTGATTCTTTTATCCACTCTGAGTCACCTTGCTTCACGTTGCAAACTGCTGCAAACTGCTGTAAACAGCTGCAAACAGCTGCAAACAGCTGCAAACTGCTGCAAACTGCTGCAAACAGCTGCAAACAGCTGCAAACAGCTGCAAACAGCTGCAAACAGCACTTCTGTTTTTCACAGTTTCCCTTCAGCAGCCCAAAACCCAGACTGTTATCTAACACAGCCGAAAAGCTGAAAATGTTATATGCTTGACACTGAAATAATTTAGCAGCTTAAAATGATTATAACAACAGGCACAGTTGCAATTTCTTTGTTATTCTGGAGTCTCAAGAGCATCTCAGTCAACGGAGGAACAAAGCCAAATATGTTAAGAATTAGATAAAATCGGACACAGATTCAATCTGATTTTGACAAAGATCTTCATAACAAAGGTGTTCACCAAGGTAAAAAAAAAAAAGATGGAAACAAGAAAGGAGAACAGATTACAAACTGCAGATTCAGACATCTTACGGACGATCTGTATCAACTCCGACTTTATTTCATGTTGGTTGTTTACTTTTTGCTCTACCTGCAGTGATTTTGTTTTTCTCTCTTTCAATTTAGCTTGAGTGATATATATATAGCTTGATATATATATATATATATATATATATATATATATATATATATATATATATATATATATATATATATATATATATATATATATATATATATATTTGTACACCAATCAGAGCATTTGTTTTATGTCCTCTCAGGTACTGGCATGCAGACCACCTTCCCTTCGATGGGCGAGGTGGGATTCTTGCTCATGCCTTCTTCCCCAAAACCAGCCGGCAGGGGGACGTTCACTTTGATGCTGATGAGGTTTGGACCCTCGGAAACCACGTGGGTGAGCTTTACCCTTTTTTTGTATTTTATTTCTTGCAGGAGGTCAGAAAGAAGACAGAATAAAAGATCTGACTAAAGTTGTTTCTAATCAAGTAAACATTTTGACATAACTACACAATAAGAGTGTGAATTCAGTCTCAGATCTTTGATTTTTCTATTTAAAAAGGGGCTTATTGAAGGGAGCCACATTTGTAGTCAGAAACTGTAAATAGAAGAGCCTCACACCCAGCTGACTGTGTTCCAGTCAGAAAAGGTCCTTTGAAAATATCAGACTAGCTGAGCATTTCATAGCATGAAATATTTAAAAAAAAACAGCGTAGTAACACGTCCCCTGATAGAAATGTTTGAGACTTTTGTGTGCCAGTGTGAATTAGTTTTCCAGCATCACTCTGCGAGAGGATGCTCCTGATCTTTGTGATATTACAGAGGTGGAAAAACACGGTTTTACAAACTTGATTAATATGCTGTTAAAATGACAAATCCTGATCGAATATAACGCCAAGGTTTCTCACAGTTGTACTGGAGGCCATCGCAACACCATCTAATCCCTTCCTAAGGTGTTTGGACCACAGACAACAACAGCAAACTTTTTTTTTATTAGTTTATGGGGCTGTAGTTGCAGCAGTACTTGTAATATCTGCCAAGTATCTATTAAATACTAGTGGCAGAACATCAAAAAGTACCACCATGGATCCAAAAGTAACACCACACCGTCCCACTCAGATTATTACATATATACTCGAACTCAAAAGAGTGAGATGGGGTGAGAGATGTCACATGACCTTAAGTCACCTGACGGTTTTTGTTTTGAACCCCCCTAACCATCGTACGTCCGGGTTGAGGCTTACGCTCTACTGAAATTTGCTGCAGTTCCTGGATTGGCCACTAGAGGCTGGTCGCAAAGGCGAGTCAATCTTTATTCTCAACTCCCTACATGTTAAATGTCAAACTTCAGGGCACAAATAAACATATTTACAGCCTGGTCCACAAAATTATTTGATTTCATGACAACACTGAGGGGTGAATTCTTTTTGTACCAGGCTAGGATAGATTATATAAAGCATTACATTTATTTCTGATATGACTGACTGACAGTCGGCTCAGCCAATGGCCAGCCGTAATCATCTGTAATCGTAACGCTACCGTGGGTAGGAAAGCAGGCACCCGTTTGTAATAACCAGCGTCGACCAAACAGAACGGACATTTTTGATTTTGCCGTCGAGTCGACATGTGAGACGGTGTATCCCGGTGTAAATGTCTGACGGCAACTCTGGATGTTTGGGGTTTGAGTGAAGGAGCTGGGACCAAAGCTAATTTTGATTGACACACAGTGGGCGTGTCCCAGCAGTTTCCAGAGCAACATGGGTGTGCCCATTACAATAATAATGGGCTTCAGAAATCAGTGGGTCACGTGACCTCCGGAGATGCTCTACTCTGGAAACCTTTAGCGGTCTGTTACGTAGCCGTCATTACGACCACAGTCAAACAGGTCTGAGGCACATCTGCGTGTCTCTCAGGTGAGCAGGTAGCTGACTGCAGATGTCAGTCAGCACGTGAGGTGCTTCTCTATGACTCCTTTGCTGTGTTGGATGGCCTCAGTTGTGAAATCCCACCGTCTGCAGGTCCACCATTTGAACCAGGTGTGTCCGCCCCTCTCTCTGCAGGCACCGACCTTCTCCAGGTCGCCGCCCATGAGTTCGGGCACGCCCTGGGCCTGCAGCACTCGCGTGTGCCAGGGGCCATCATGACGGCGTACTACTCTTACTTTAACCCACTGAGACTGAGCGAGGATGACAAGGAAGGCATCCAGTTCCTGTACGGATCTCCTCCACCGATCCAGCCCATTATACCAACCCCGCCGCCACCACCACCGCCACCTCCGCCACCACCACCGCCTCCACCGCGTCCACCGGAGACCAACGAGATTCCCATTCATGTGAGTGGAAGTGGTGCTGCACTTCATATCAGATGAATGCCGGGAACAAACTCAAGTTTCCACAAATGTGTTTTTGATTCTCATATGATTAATGAGCCTGAAATTAAAAAAAAGTTCCCTTCAATTTTTTTTTTTTATTCCTTTATTATTTTTTCACTTTCAGATCACCAAAACTGAAGTTTTTCACTTGAACTGAGAATCCTGGATATTCCCTCTGTCTGTCATAAATACTGGTCCATTACTTGATCCCGGGATTCTCCTAGATAGTAAAGCGACACATTTCCACGTCATTCCACTGCAGTGAAAGTCCCTTCTGTTTGAAACAAGTGAAAATGAACCTGTGTTTGATGTCGTTTCCAGCCTGACGCCTGCCGTACGGACTTTGATGCCGTGTCTATGATCCGGGGGGAGCTGTTTTTCTTTAAGTCGGGCTATGTTTGGAGGATCAGGGACAAGCATCTACAGAGCGGTTACCCGGCCCTGGCATCCCGACACTGGAGGGGAATTCCCGACTACATCGATGCCGCCTTTGAAGACAAGTCAGGGAATATTTGGTTCTTTCAAGGTGAGCGTCAAAGATGTTTGAGTTGCAGTTCTGTGGTTTTTGGTTTAATGTCGGTGCAGAAGGGATAATTAAAAAAAAACAAAAAAAAAACACCTCACACACTCAGAGGAATGTTTAAAGTAAGTAGAGTAGTGTAGTAGTGTTTTGTAAAGGCTGCTTGTGTGTAAAAATATTTTAAAAAAGTATTTGATTGTATTATACATTAGACAAATACACCCTCAGACAAATAAGAACACCCTTTTTTTTTAAACATTGTGCCAATAAAAATTAAGGACAAAAAAAATGTGGCAGTACAAAGTACTCCCATAATTTATTCTGTGACAAAGTCGTGGGGGAAGTTGATGCTTTGTTCTTTATTTTGAACAATAAGCACTTTACAATTTAAAAAAAAAAAAACAAAGAAAACCCAAATGACAACGACAGAACATGCAAACAGACAGGATGCACAAGAACAGCAGCAGTGAAGGCCGATGGATCAGCGGGAGGAAAGGAAAGACATCAATGGCATCAAGAGAAGTCAAACAAGAAGTAAACACACAAGGCAAACTTAGTAGTTTGTAGAAAAGTTAGTAGAAAACAAAAAAATAGAAACCCAAAACCCAGTCGAGACCCGAGGTCATGGCGCTCATTTCTTAATGCACGACTCTCTTAAAGTCGTCTAAGCATTTCGATCAGGTTGATGTCTGGATGATTTGGCGCTTAAATATTCTGGCAGAGGACCTTATGGTTGACTCAGCAAGATGTTCAGGCCCGGGACACCTTGCTGTCCATCACCTCCCACACCATCACGCTTGAACGAGCACAGAAGAAGTTTTATCGTGGCAACGCTTTCAAACAAACCAGACTTGAGTGGTTTTTTTGTATGTGTGACGTCATTTTTTTTCTTTATTTCTCTTTATGTCTCTTGGGATGTCCACGTGTTGAAAGCTGGGCAACTGTTCCGATTAAATCCCACTCTGAACGAATCTGAACGAATCTGAACAAATCGTTCTCAGTGTAGAATATTGAGCTTCCTGTTGTTTGTTGACAGTTTTACAGCCTTTTCCAGATTGATGTGCAGCAACTGTCGGTGTTCTAAAACCATTGTTTATGTCTTGCCCTCCTGGCTATGTGTTAAAAGACACCTGAGCGCTCCAAACGTCTCCCAACCATCCGCTTTTACAGAGGTCTTCACACCTGCTCAAGATCAGCTCATGAAGGGCTGGTGATTGGCCGCACCCTCTTCACTCCTACAGAAGCGGGATGATGGTACTTATTAATGGCCACATGATTGTTTTCTTTTGTGGCTTCATTTTATTTAAAACAAAAAATGTAAAATATCAAACTTAAATAAGGGTGTGGTGAAAAAAGTTGTATATTGTGTCCCTGATGTTGTGTTTACCTGCCACATGACTGTAGGTCGACTGTGAACGGCTTCTGTACTGATACAATCTTTAAAAAGAATGTGTAATGATGAATCAAAATGAAGTGTTGAAAACGCTGTGGTTGATGAGGACAAATGTCTGACGGGGTATCTGCCGCGTTCGTGTAGGTGAAGCAAAGGTCTGTCGTCTCTGCAGGTGACAACTACTGGGTGTTTGATGCCGAGAGGCAGATCCGGGGACCCGAGTCTCTGGAGAGTTTGGGTTTGTTCAAGTCCGGGATCCAGGCGGCGCTGCGCTGGGGCAATGACCCCAACTACAACACGTACTTCTTCAAGTCAGGCAGCTACTGGAGGTTCAGCCCCCGCGAGAACAGAGTCGAGTCCGTGTACCCGCGCAGCATGCAGGAGTTTAACGACATCCCCGAAGACGTGGACGCTGCCTTCAGGGACACCCACGGTACGATCCGAACACAAAAGCGCAGCAGGTTTCTGGTTGAGGAGTTGGACAGCTGATGTGTTAGAAGATATGAAATATTGTTAAGTTTAGGATAATAAGGTTGTGAGCACAATCAAGCAATCATAATACCAAAATAAAACATTTTATGACTTTTTATTGTCAGGATATTGTGTGAAAATATGATGATTTTATATACTGTAATATATTTAGATTTGTTTTTATATTATATTTTATATTGTAAAATTACAACTTTATTCTTATAGGCTTAGACTCATTTCCTCCTCAGATGACCTTTAAACTCCTTGATGGATTTCTGATCAATAAAATTTATTGAAAATTATTGACTGTCACATCAATTTTGGATTGTTGTTGTTTTTTGGGGGTTTTTTTTGCAAGTATCTAAACTTTTTTTTATAAAAACTAAAGAGGATTTTACAAGAAAACCCACTTTTTAGTTCTAAAAACAATCCAGTTGAATGTTTTGCACAAAATAAAACAAATCTCTGATGGATAAAAGCTTTTTTTCTTTCTGCTTTTCAAGAATCTTTAAGAAACATTGAGAGCATTACTCCAAACAGACTGCATCTGTTTTTATAACTTATAATTAGCAGGTTTACTCTGTATTGTATAGACAGACTGTCTGAGACGCCACTTAAAAGATTTACACATTAACTTTGTTTTGTTGAGACACCCAAGAAATCCGACACTTTCATTCAGTCACACTTTTGAGCCATTTATTATTGTTTTTTTTTCCCCATCACCCTACCAAATCTAAATAATCTCCCATTTGTTGAAACTACCTGTGCAGCTTGGTGATTATACAATTTATATAGTTGAATGCAAAAGAAATTCAGATAACTGGCAGCTCAAGCTTTATAGTTGGAGCAAAGCTGAAGTCGTCTGTTGCGACTGATGGCTGCCCGACATCGTCTGGTCAAAGGACCTTACTATGAATACAAGTCTGCGTAATATCCTCGGGGTCACATCGGGTTTTCAACGTTCAAGCTGTTGCAGAAGAACAGAGAAGTGTGGTTCTTTGAATGACCACCAGGGGCAGATGCTCAAAATAAACTTGGAACAGCCTTATTGTACTCGAGTTTCCAATTTAAAGCAGGTGCGACTTGATTCAGCTCTGATGACTAGGACTTAGACTTGTGAATTAACTGCATTTGGAGTCACGAATCAAGTTATCAAATTATTATTAAAAATCGTGGGAGTGGTGGCCTAGTGGTTACAGTGGTGGGCTTGGGCGTGGAGGACCCAGGTTCAGGGCTGCCCACATGGTAAATCACTGGGGCCCCTGAGCAAGGCCCTTAACTCCCCGGGCGCTGATGCTGGCAGCCCACTGCTCACTAGTGAAACTAGTTGTCGGTGTGTATCGTACATAAAGCGTGTGCACGATGTCCATACTGACAAGAATGGTAATGGAAAAAAAAATTATATTTTATTTTAATATTTGGCATAAAATCATGTTTATATGTGGTAATACTTAAAAGCTGGAGTTTTTTTGTTTTTTTTTTGGGAAAATGGGCCGAGTCATATTTCAGTTAAACTATTTTAAGTTTTCTTGATTTTACTGTAAATGACTTTGAACAGTTTAAAAATACATTTGTATGAGTAGAGATGCTTTTTATACACTTTAAATAGAATGCGTGTCATTTCGATCAGACTCCGACTTTTCTTTAAAGACTTGGCTCGACCTCGGACTCGTGAATGGACTCAGATCCATCCAAATCCCATCCTTGACAACTCCACGGCGGTTGAATTTTTTTATGCACCTCACGGCTATTATTGCATTGACCCAGAACGAATACTTAGGGGCGTGGTCTTCTGCGTGACGGCTGCGTTGCAGTTTATCGCACCGAGCGATAAACACTCTGCTTTACGTGTGTTTGCTTTACCGTAGTTCCTCAGCAGCTTCGAGTCTTCACCTTCCTAAGTCCCTGTGGAAAGACTAAAGTTGCTTTTTGAATAAGAGAGACATTAATGCCGATTAAAGCATTAAACCTAAAAAATACAAATATTAATTCTCCCCCTCTATTCTCCAGGCTACGCTAACTTCATCCGAGGACAGCAGTACTGGAAGTTCGATCCCGTTCACATGAACCTGCTGGGAGGCTACCCTCGCTACATCGGCATGGACTTTTTCAACTGCAGAAAAATGTGACACTCCGGAGGATCACGTACAACAATGGCGAAGAGTTTCTGCAGCAAACACTGTCTTTGCTGCAGGTTCAAAAGGATGAGATGGTCTCCTTTAAATCTCTTTATGCGTCACTCCATTTATTGATACTCAGATCAATTTATACCTTCTTCTCAGGAAACCACGCAGCATTCCCACAGACCTGGCACCTCCTGCGCAGCTCTACTCATATACTTGTTTTTATTTTGCACATTTTTGTCACCGTGACCCTGAGATCTGTGGCGTCACTCTCAGCTTCTATGTCTGAGCTTGAAAGTCAGATTTAGGTTCACAGACAGAACTGATGCCGATGACGCGTTTACCTTCTGTGGTCAAAGTTGGCCTTTTCAGCTGGTTTGTTCTCAGCAGTGATGCTCCTGCTGCTCCTTGATTGTTTGAAGAGTGACGTAAAACTCGCAGCAGCAGTCCGAAGGTTTGCGGCTGGGAACACAGAGAGTTTGGCTTTAGCCTCAGAAATCACAAAATATGAAGTCAACAACACATAAACAAACAAAACTCTACTTTGAATTTCATTTTTTATGATTAAAAGTTCACAGCAAGTGCATACAGGGATGACTGAATCCTAAGTTTACAACTTCTGGTTTCGCGCTTGATAGCCAAGGACCAAAACATGTTTTTAGCAGGTTAGAGAGCGTGCAGTTTGGTAAAGCAAACAACCACTGCAGAGAGATAAACATCTCTGCACAACATATCATCTATGAGCATCCTTTAGTCACCTGCTTCACTACTCGCATTGCTTTCACAGCACTTTATTTGGCCTCCTTTTTGCTGATAAAACAATTTTTCCACCCTAGTCAGTCATAACACCATCTTTGTAGCATCTTGGCATTTGTAGTTCTGTTTAGCGTTTTGCAGATTCTGCTCAGTTTTTTTGTTTTTTTTTGCATGCAAGTATTAAAACATGGACAAAAAAAGACAGATTTTTGCCGTGTCGCATGAAAACATAGGTATCTGTATAGGTCCAACAGCTTCATTAATCTTGCTATAAATGAGCCAAACTGCAACCAAAAGCAGCCACAAACCTACAGATTGTATGTGAGGAACTGGACTCCAAACAGTAAAATGATGTTAATGACCATTGATGCATCCCTTTCAACTCTGACCTCTAGCATACAAAACATTTCTGTTAAAAAAAAAGTGTAAATGTGCTGTTTTAATAGGCTTTTTCCTCTCATACAGGCTCTGAGGCCTCAGACTAACTCAGGTGTTTGTTACTTACAAAAAACAACAATACTGCTTTCAAAGAGAACTTTTTTTTTTTCTTAATTCTCATATTTGGACACTAATATAACAGTTTTAATTTTCAGTCTTTCTCCATGTTACTCACTTCTCTTTCCTTTTTTATATAATTTGTTATAAAATACATTAAGTGTTTAAAAACAAAACAGTAACACCTCAGCTGCGTGTCATATTTTGATGTCAGTCTTCTGTTTGTTGAGCGAAGCTGCAGGCGAAGCTGCAGGCGAAGCTGCAGGCGAAGCTGCAGGGCGCCATCTAGAGAGCGACATCAGCGTCCTGCACAGAGTTGACTGATGAAGTCAGGCTCATCGGTCACATGGTGCTTTATTCTTTTTTGATCTGTGAGACATTCAGGGACCACAGCGGTTCTCAGTCACTTCAACAAGCAAACGCCAGTTTTGATCCTATTTTCAGCCTTTTTCCTCAACCATTGGTCATTTATAAAACATTAGTAGAAAGTTTGCTTTTTGGTAACTTGAAAATGGCATCGTTTTTACAATTCACCACATAGGTAACCACATAGGTAAGAACCTGGAAAAGCACAGTGATTAAAGGTTGGCTGGAAGATCTTTTTGGGAGGTGAAAAAGCTTCTTTTTTTCCTGTATTTGCTATATTACCTCTAGTTTCTCTTTACAAATCAACACCAAACAATTAGTTAAACACTGTCATGTCAAAACCTAAAATATTAATCTCCTGTGGAAGGACAGGGCTCTAAAAACACCAGTCACTGTGTGTGGCCCAAACGACATCACTGGACGGTTGGTTTCTCTGTTAAACTCTCTTTTTCTTCAGCAAATAGGTATTTCATGTTTGTGTGCTTTGGATGTGTGACACGCCTGAAGGATGGGGATTGTACTTTTTAAATTTTTTGTTTTCAAAATCAGGTTTTTCCAATATCTCCTGCTCAACCTTTAAAACTCGCTCCATCTAGCAATACCACGTCTGACCACATGGGGCAGGACATCACAGGAAAGTCTGGTTCTCTGCTACAGCTGTCAGACACATAGAAGAGCGCCTCTAGTGGGACAATGTGGTATTATAAGATGTGCCGGACCATCCTCGTTCATACTTCTGTTAACACGAGAGGTCTACACACCCTTGTGTGGTCAGAAGCGGTGTCGCTACATGGAGTTGATTCCAGCTGGCAAGTTATTTAATGTAAAATGTTATCACAATCATTTAGTCTCTTTCTGTGATGTCATTTTTGTCCGTGTGGACCAGAGGTGGAGAACCGCTGTTGCAGCGCTGCGTCCCCGACTGTAACACTTGATATTTGAAGGCTTGGCACAGACTGTTGTGTTCATCACGTTTTCTTTTTCTCTTTCTTTTTTTTCAGTGCAGGACACTGACATGTCTTGGTGGTTTTCATTAGACTTTGCTGGTTTGTTTTACAGTCTGATGTTTGAATCAGTTAAACTCATTTTAAGTGTTAATCATTTAACTTGTCAGCTTTACAACATATTTATACACAAACAGCAAAGCATCTTGTACATACATGTCATAAGTTGTTTTTTTTAATTGTTTGTAGCCTATAATCTGTACAAATGTATCACATGTGTCACATATACAATAAAAGCTTAGCCTTTTAAATATAAGTTTAAAATTTGTATTTTCTGACCATTTCTGACATTAAATCACTTGTGTTTACACTTTATTCAGAAATAAATTAATTTTTACAGAAATGTTAATATTGTTTTTAATCAACAATTCGCTTGTTTAATTAAGTCTAAGTCTATATTTAGTATATTTAAAAATATATCTTAGTTATATAAAGGAGTTGTGTCAAACAGTCTGACCTCACACTTTTTAGTAAATGTTCAGTTTTTTATTTTTTAGGGAAGTTTGTGATGCAGATGTCAGATCAGACAAAAAAGCAAGAAGAAACAGTTTGTGTTTTCTAGTGTTTCTGCTGTTAAAATTCATTCAAAAATTCAAAGCATTATAGATCAAAACATGGAGAAGGCATTGAACGTTATTAGCTTCTCGTTTATTTTTCTTGTTTAATTAACTGTTGATTTAATTTTAGTGTGTGTCAAAAATCACATCAGAAACTCGAGCTAAACGCGATTTTTATGTTTTACTATTCTTTATGTCCTAGAAACAAATGCATCTAAAACTGTTTATTTTCAGACATAAAACACTTTATCTACAAGAGACAATAACATCTTTGACGGATTTGGTTTTCGGTGAGAATGTGTCAGGTTCTTGGTTTTTGCGTGTTTGGAAGCAGGTAATTGTATGTTAATGTGATTGGCTGGTGTAGGGAGGGGGCGGGGCCTTGCTGTTCACTCGGGGACTAGATCGTGAGTGACAGCGATGCGGAGGCAGCAGCCGCGATGGCTCTCAGCTTCACGCAGGAGTACTTTCACATCCCTGTGGTGACCCGAGCATACACGACTGCCTGCGTCCTCACCACCGCCGCCGTGGTAAGAACACAAAACAACAATAATCCAGTTTAAAGCAGGAAAAAAATCTAAACTCGAATGTTTTAGCTGTCACCAGGTAGGAAAAGACAGGCTCCTGCAATCAAAATCCAGCCACTACAATGTAAATGAGTGTAAGCTGCTTGTTTTCTCTTGACAATCTTTTGTTCCACTTCATGTTCCGACTGAAAGGAGCTGAGGTGTTACTTTGAAGTAAAATAAGCTGAAATACAACGATGCAGCACTAAAAAAGAAACATGAAGCAAGTAAAGTTTTAAGATGAGTCCAATGATGAAGTGGAAAAATGAAAACAGCTGGTGTGTCAGTTCTGTAAAGATGAGGATTCAAATCGACGTGTTTTGAAGTTAGAAGTGTTCTAAAAATAGTTTTAGGTTTTTTAAGTAAACCATTGAATGTTTTTGAACTCCTGAAAACACATGATAGGAGAGCTGTTGAAAAATAAAGAACAGTTAAGACAGATGAAATGTGTGCTATTATACACACCTGGACAGATTTGTTGGTATTATGTGTTGATCTTTCATTAAAGAAAGGAAAACATCCACAATGGTCACGGAAAGAACTTCAAACTGACAAGTTATGGTAAGATAATAATGGTGAAATTGGAGCATTAAAGTTCAGAAAACGTGAACAAACAAAACAACTAATGAAACTGATCTGGACAAATGAGTTTGTACCCCTAGAAAAGTAATGTTGCCATAGCGACATGTTACGTGTGTCTTGTAAATAACATCTCAGGTGTTTTCCATCTTCAGTCGTCTTGAATGTTTGAAGGGTCCAAAGTCGTCCCTGGTGTTTGGTGTCCTGGTGTCCACCACTCTGAACACGGACCAGAGAAACCAGAGGAGACGGCTGTCTGAGGAGATCAGGAAGAACAATCTAGACCAGCATGTTAAAGGTGAAGGCTAGAAGAACATCTCCAAGTGGCGATGTACCTGTGACTACAAATGGACGTGTTAATCAGAGGTTTAGGGTCCACAGGACTGTAGCCAACCTCCATGGAAGTGGTCACCAGGAAAAACTGATCACAAACTGAAGAGACGGATAATGTGAATGGAAACTAAAGTTCTAAGAACAACTGCCAAAGATTCAAGGTGAACTCCAAGGTCCAGGTCCATCACCATCAGATCACACCATCCATCACTGCTTGAACCGAAGTGGACGACCGAGGAGGCTCCACCGTTGGAAACCCACCACATCTGACTTTTTGACACATCAGCTTTATGTTCACAGATGCAAAAATGAAGCCTTCAGAGAAAAGAAGAGTGTAGCGCCTGTGAAGCATGGAGGAGGCTCGGTGCTGCTCTGGAGCTGCTTCGCTGCATCTGGTTCAAGGCGTCTTGAATCTTTGCAGTTACAATGAAAATCTCAAGACCATCAAGACACTGGGGACAAATGTGCTGCCCAGTGTGAGGAAGCCGAGGCTCCGCTGCAGGTCACGCGACCATGCGGTCGGCTGAAGAAACCTTTCACACCTGAGGCAGCCGGAGCGGGTCGTTCCTGAGCGGACCGACAGACGTCTGCAGACGTGTGCAGACGTCTCAATGACTCACACCGTTCACTTAACGCCAGTAACTGAACCAAAATACTAATTTCCTTTCATTTTTGTCCTGGGAAGTTTTTGTTTTTTTAATGATTTTGTAGAAAATAGACATCACTATTAAATTGTGGTTCATGAAATGTATTATTTATCATTTGTGTTTGTTTAAAGTTATTTCAGTGACCACTGTGGTGTTTTCTTTCTTAAATGGAAGGGAACCAAGCGAGCACTTGAGTGATGATCGAAGTAGTTTTAATAGGATAAAAGTAATAGAAACAATTCATTATAGAATTCAAAATATGGAGAAGATGACATTATAACTATATGTCACACATAAAGTGAAAGTAGTTGAAGCGTCAGCGAGAGCGAGCTGTAAGCCTTGACAGAAGCTGAACTACTTGCAGACAAAAGCACTTCGGTTCGGTTTCCATTAGCGGGTCCAGGGTTGTTCGACAGGCCCTCGGCGGTTGGCGCTGGTCCGGTTTCGAGAACCGGCTCCTAAAACACGTGTCCCCCTTAGGTGAGCTACTCAGTGATGCTGGGTTGAGGATGGTGTTGACTCAGTGCTGAGGTGGGGTTCTGTGAGTGGGACGTCATGTTGTTCATCCACCTACAAGGTGTTCTGTCAGGTTGAGGTCTGGACTCTGTGCAGGACAGTCAAGTTCATCCCCACCAGACTCTGTCATCCAGGTCTTCATGTTGGAAGAGGAAGGAACCAGCTCCAAACTGTTCTCACAAAGTTGGGAGCTGGAATTGTCCAAAAGTTCTTGGTCTGCTGAAGCATTCAGAGTTCCTTTTACTGGAACTAAGGGTCCAAGTCCAGCTCCTGAAGAACAACCCCACACCATGATCCCCCTCCACCAAACTTTACACTTGGAACAATGCAGTCAGACAAGTACTGTTGTCCTGGCAACCACCAAACCCAGACTGGTCCATCAGATTGACAGATGGAGAAGCGCCATTCCTCACTCCAGAGAAGGAGTCTCCACTGCTCCAGAGTCCAGTGGCGGCGTGTTTTACACCACTGCATCTGACGCTTTCCAACCATTGACCTTAGTGATGTTTATCTTGGATGCAGCTGCTCGGCCATGGAAACCCATCCATGAACCTCTCTGCAACTGTTCTGGAGCTGATCTGAAGACCACATGAAGTTTGGAGGTCTGTAGCGACTGACTCTGCAGAAAGTTGGTGACCTCTTGGTACTTTGCGCCTCAGCATCCGCTGACCCGCTCCATCAGTTTACGTGACCGACCACTTCATGGCTGAGTTCCTGTCGTTCCCAAACACTTCCATGTTCTTATAATACAGCTGACAGTCGACTGTGGAATATTCAGGAGCCAGGAAACTTCAGGACTGGATTTGTTGCACAGGTGACATCCCATCACAGCTCCACGCTGGACTTCACTGAGCTCCTGAGAGCGACCCGTTCTTTCATAAATAGTTGTAAAAGCAGTCTGCATGTTGAGGTGCTGGATTTTATACACCTGTGGCCGTGGAAGTGTCAGGAACACCTGATTCCCATTATTTGGATGGGTGAGGCAATACTTTTAGCAGTATAGTGTAGTTTGTGAAGTCAATAAATCCTACCGGGTCCAACACTGTATTGAGAATAAAGTATATGTTATGACAGCATGTGAAATTTTAGCTTGTATGTAAACTCTGAAAGCAGTTATCAGCTCAGTGGTTAATGATAAATTCAATAAAATTTTAAATGAAATCAAAATATTGTTTTTTATGTCCCAGTTGATCACAAGCTTTTTTTTTTTTTTTAGCAACTAGAGGTCATCACCCCGTTCCAGCTCAACTTTAACCCTGAACTCATCATCAGGAGATATCAGGTATATGTAAAGCATGAAAAAAAGTACTCTTTAAGGTGCATCATGATTTTTACATGATTTTTACATTCTTTACGTCTCTTTCAGATATGGCGTTTAATAACCAGCTTCCTTTTCTTCGGTTCTCTGGGAGTCAGTTTTCTGCTCAACATCATCTTTCTGTATCTTTTACGGCAAACACAGATTATCTCTTGATTGATTAAAAAATTGATTTATGACAAATCATACTGGCAGCTGCAAAAAAAAATGTGCAACGAAGTCCTTAACTAAGGAGAGGTACCGATACTGCCGCATGCTGGAGGAAGACTGTTTCCGGGGCAGGACCGCAGATTTTGTTTTTATGTTCCTGTTTGGAGGAATCACTATAACTGTATCCTTTAATGTCTGAAACATAGTCGTACATAGCAACATTTACGCCTCTATCTACAATCTAAAATAAAAAAATAAAAAAAATTGATCAGTTATTTTAAAGTAAAAAACAAAATTTAATTGTCTTGTTTTTTCCTGAATCAAAGAAGCCTGAAATATCTGCTGTTAACTTGTTCTTGGGCACCAAGGCTTTTAAGATAATCTGCATAAATAACACAGAGATATTAAGAAAAAGACCCCTCTGGTTTAAAGACCGGTGTCAGACCATCCTCAGACCCCTCCGGTTTAAAGACCGGTGTCAGACCATCCTCAGACCCCTCCGGTTTAAAGACCGGTGTCAGACCATCCTCAGACCCCTCCGGTTTAAAGACCGGTGTCAGACCATCCTCAGACCCCAACCGGTTTAAAGACCGGTGTCAGACCATCCTCAGACCCCTCCGGTTTAAAGACCGGTGTCAGACCATCCTCAGCCCCCAACGGTTTAAAGACCGGCGTCAGACCATCCTCAGACCCCTCTGGTTTAAAGACCGGTGTCAGACCATGCTCAGACCCTAACCGGTTTAAAGACCGGTGTCAGACCATCCTCAGCCCCCAACGGTTTAAAGACCGGCGTCAGACCCCTCCGGTTTAAAGACCGGTGTCAGACCATCCTCAGACCCCAACGGTTTAAAGACCGGTGTCAGACCCCTCCGGTTTAAAGACCATCCTCAGACCCCTCCGGTTTAAAGACCGGTGTCAGATCCCGGTTGGTTCATGTGCAGAACCTCACGTGTGTTCTTCGTGGAGGTGGAAGCATCTCAGTCGCAGGTGCTGAAACTGTCTTTGCATGTGTCAAATATGTCCAGTTTGGCACATTCAGTCTGCATAAAAAGAACTGGACAACTCATCCCTGATTTCACTCATAAGCTTTAAAAGCTTTAAAAGCTTTAAAAGCCCCTTTTTTTTTTTGACCTGTGTGCCGCCATCTTGACAGGATCCGACGCCGCCGAGCTCCAGTTGAGTTCCCGGTTGACAACGTATCGACTTGTTGAACGCACATTTTAAAGAACGATCAACTCTCCTGCCCTCAGTTATTATTAAAGATAAACTGATCGATCAGAGCACGGCAACTTTGAGGAACTGAGTGAAAAAAAGTATTTTGCTTTAATGACAAGAAGTCCTGGTTTGGTGGAGAACACTTTCTAGACAAAGATAAATGGATAAAAACCCATCAGAAGATACAATCTGCCTGCAGAATAAAAATACCTATATAACTATAGTATAGTTAATATTATTCCACCATAAGCAGTCTTGGTAATTCAGACCTTTTGAGCTCATTTAAATCTCACTGACAGAAATGTGTCCAAGTTCAGAAACTTGTCCGACCACAAACCGTTGAACTCTGCATCGTCTGTGAGCAGAAGTTCACAGACTTTTGCGAGACGGATCCCAGAGGAGCGTCTTAGTCTGCTTCCAGAGGTTTCCATAACGACCCAGAAAACGGCATCAAACACTGGAAAAACAGAACCACCAAAACACTGTTCAAGTGCATCACAAATCATCCATTTCAACCCACTGAGCCCCACCCACCCTCAACACAGCTGCATTGTAAATCTAAAAAATCATTTAGACCCAATCTCCTTCAGTGAAGTCTTTTATCCCTGCTCAGAGCTCTTTAGCCAGTAACCAGTGTGTAAATATGTCTCGTCCAACAAACGCGGTCGTATTTACCCTGAGAGAAACCCTGCAGCTGTTCGGCCTGCTCGCAGACATCCTCTTCCTCGGCCAGGCCTTCGTCGTCATGCTGGTGTACGTGTGGAGTAGGAGACACCCGCTCCTGCGCATGAACTTCTTCCTGCTGAACTTCCAGGCGCCGTTCCTGCCCTGGGTGCTGATGGGATTCTCGCTGCTGCTCGGAAACTCCGTCGTGGCCGACCTCCTGGGTAAGAAACGTTCAACCAGAAATCTGACCTGACCAGACTTTATTCTGCTTTTTTAACTGGCCGAGAGGACGCGCAGTGAAATGTAAGAAACAGAACATCTGAAGCAAAAACGCGAGCGAACCTCATCCTGATGCTGACGAGTTCTTAAGTAAAATATCTGCAAACACGTGGTGTTACCATAGCAACCCTCTGATGGGACTCTAGCTGTGTCTTCTCTGCTCAGGAATCGGCGTCGGACACATGTACTACTTCCTGGAGGACGTGTTTCCAAACCGGCTGGGAGGAAGGAAACTGCTCATGACGCCAGAGCTGCTGTAAGAACCAGACCACTCTGAGCTCCAGCGCGTGAACTTTGGGATGTTTGGAGAAACTACGGCAGGAACAGAGGCACAAAAAAACAACTAAAAAGCTGCATGTTTTTCCAAAGCAAACATCAACACACTTTGTCATGTTCCAACAGACACGTATGTGTAAATACCAGTATGACCAGTATGACCAGTAAAACAATGACAAATGAAAATCAAACATTTCTTTATGAATTATGGTTCAGTTTTCGAGTCAGTCACTGCAATAACAGGATTCTTGTAGCTCTCAGTGAGACTCGTGCACCTGTTGACAGGTATTCAGGTCCTCGTGTACAATCGTGAACCGTGTCAACTCCAGCTGGTACAACTTACCAAAAGGCTCCAGTTTTGTCTCTTCTGTCCAAGTGGCATGGTCCCAGATTTTTTTAACAATGTTCTTCCAGCGGTGGAGCCTCCTCGGTCGTCCACTTGGGTTCCAACAGTGATGGATGGTGGGATCTGACACTGATGGACCTGGACCTTTGGAAATTGTTCTGGATTCTTTGGTCGGGCCGCTTGTGTCCACGTCCAGGGCGGTTGGCTACAGTCCTGTGGAGCCAAACTTCTGAATAAAAATGTCAAACTGCAGCTACAAGAACATCAAACTGGAGATGTTCTTCTAGTCTTCACCTTCAACGTGCTGGTCTAGAAGGTTCTTTCTGGTCTCCCCAGACAGCCGTCTCGTCTGGTTTCTCTGGTCCGTGTTCAGAGTGGTGGACGCCAGGACACCAACAGCAGTGACGACTTCGACCCGTTAAACATTCAAGTCTGACGCAAGACACGCGTTAGTTTAACATTAGTTTACATCTTTTTCAGGGGTATCGACTCATTTGTTCAGGACAGTTTCATTAGTTTGTTATTTAAATGATTCTATTGAACCATATTTCAAAGGTAATGTCTTATTTTCATCAGTCGTTAAGTTCTTTTTTTTCCTTTATTCATTTTTAAGTTATTTCAGTTACCATTGTGCATTTTTCTTTCCTAAATGGAACAGTATAAAAACATGTGTCCATATAGTATTCTTCTAAAAAGAAAGTTTGTCTTCTCTAAAGATTTGCGTGTTGAAATGTTTCGTCACTGCAGACGAGTTATATTTGACCGGCCGGAGGAGCCGGACCACCGCCCCTGTGAGGAGCAGGAGCCAGCTGGAGAGCTGCAGCAGGACAAGGAGCATCACCACTGACGGAGAGGACAAACCCGGGAGAAATCAGCAGCACGTGACGACCATCACACGCACGTTTGCCGCGTAAAGGCGTCCCCTCTTCTACTGCAAGTTCAACAGCAGCTCGCCTTTTCTGCTGCAAACAGAACCGCACGACTGATCTGGGATCTGTTCCAGCGACCGGGAACATTTTTGTAAGTCCTTCCTCCATTATGAAGCTGGTTGTCGTCTCTGTAGTTCAGGTCAAGTGTTCATGGAGGTGCAACGCTGGCGTCAGGAGGCCAGTCGGGGCCTTGAACCTGCATTTCTAACAAATAACATCAGTCAGGGCGGGAAGCAACGCTGGCAAAGAAGCCCGACGATGTAAAGGTGGAAATTAAAGAGCTTCGTGAACATCACTGCCTCAACTAAACTACCATCACACAAGTAAACTAGACACTTTAGGTCTGTATGTGCTACTAGATTAATGTGCTGCAGTTGATGCCTACTGAATGATTAAATTTAATGCAATAAAGTTTTATTCTGTCAGATGCAACACTGGCTTTTTTTTTTAAATGTTCTTTATATGACAAACATGAACAAGAGCCAATGCAGGTAGCAGACCAAGAACCTGTCATACACAGATGCAAAAACGATGCTTCTTGTAAGATCCGCTTTGCAGACGCTGCGTCGTGCGACCGCCGCTGCCTCGCAGAGCTGTCGGCGGCCTGAAGCCACCAGCTGCATCTGCACACGCTGCACTTTCACCAACTGCCTTTGTGTGTCCAACACTGGGATCAAAATGGAAATTGCTTAGCACAACAACACGCAACCGGGTCTCCGAGGGACCCCCAACAACAAAACGTGCATTAAAGGACGGCTGGGGGCGGGGCGGGGGAGGGGCTACAAATGAAATCTCCCAGCAGAGAACAAAGTACATTTGCTGTGTCACAGAAAACCTCACTGGTCCTTTAAATCAAGAATTTATACACAAAGTTTAGGAGGTGTTTAACCTTAGTCAAGGAGCTCTGACTGCAGTTTATGGTTTCCATGGTGACAAAGTCAAACACAACACCTGAAGTTTATGTCAAACGGCTGCCATGTAAAGAGAAACCGTAGCTCCAAATGAAATGTATTTGCCATCGCTGAGGACTCCGAGGAGCTCCTGAACATCAGACGTTTGTTTTTAGGGCATACGAGCAACGTGAAAAAGTAGGTTCTAGATTTCATGCTGGTTTCCATCAACAGCTGGGTGACTCATTTGGAGGCTTCAAGCAAAAAAAAAGAAAAATGTTGAAGTCCGTTACGTTGGAGAACCACACAGAGGAACATGCAGGTGTCTGCTGAGGTAACTGTCTATAGAAGACCAGCAGCAAGAACCAAGATGATTTTATAAAATCTTATTCTTTATCGAGTTAAACTGGAGGTGGCAGATTTGAAGCCGTTTAAGGTTTTCTTTGGGAGTGACGAGGATGGATAACAGGACATCAGACAAATAGGATTAGTTGTCATGGAGACGGAGCAAGAGAGGCTAGACTGAGATGGTCTGGACACGTAAAGAAGAACCGTGAACACGTTGGTAGAAGGATGCTGGAGATGGATCTGCCTGGAAGGAGAAAAGGGGAAGACCAAAGAGCAAAAGAAGAAATTTCCAGATGTTGTGGTGTTGTCTAAAAGAAAACAGATGGATGTTTTGTAAAACTGATCAGAATACCGTGATTCACCTGTGTTTACATCTAAACAGATCTGTGGAACAAAGCATCTGAGAAGTCCACCTGCAACACTCGCTGATAAACACATGCATCTAATGTTCCTGCTTCAAACATGAACATTTCTTTTTTTTCTTAATCCTGAACGTCAAGTCCCTAAAACTCCCCGTGTCTAACCTGAGCTGCGGCAGAAGTGCTTCATTCGTCTCTTTTAAATGATGCAAAATAAAAGCAAAATAGCAAATCAAGTTCGTTTTTTTTTTTATTTTGTAAGAATTATTAAAATGTACAAAAAGACAACAAATACAACATAATATATTATCTGAGATTGGTGTGTTTTGTTCTCCTGTGGTTGGATAAAGAGTCAGTGGTCAAAGAGAGCAGCTTCTCCACGCCGAGGGTCGTACGGGAACACGGAAGAGGGTTTTCTAACGGGGCCGTCGACAAACATTTCAGAATAAAAAAACTTGGCTGATTGAGTTCCCAGTGGAGCAGAGATGGCGTCCAGCATGTGATGGAGGAACATCTCTCATGCTGATTGTGACTGCAGAATACCTCAATCACAGGAGTTCTTCTACCACGCCGGCGCCGTGTTCGCCAGCCGCCTCATTCGCCTGCAATGCAAACAGGAAGTGAGCATCTACAACCGCACTGACCAGAGAAGTCTGGCTGCAGACTGCGGGCGGACGCGGCTCCGCTCTCGACCACAAACATGTGAGCGCCGCTCTGCTGCGCATCGTAGTCGTGATGTCATGAGGACAGAGAGTGAGGCTCCACCTTCTCCGCCATCTGCAGTCGGCTCCCTTCGCTCTCACAACACAACAGCAGGAAAAACCTGACATCTGTTTATCTTTATTTATAAAGACCAAGGCGACTTGGGTCGCTCGCCCGGCGACCCGGCGCCAGAGGCGGGTCGCTCGCCCGGCGACCCGGCGCCAGAGGCGGGTCGCTCGCCCGGCGACCCGGCGCCCGAGGCGGGTCGCTCGCCCGGCGACCCGGCGCCAGAGGCGGGTCGCTCGCCCGGCGACCCGGCGCCAGAGGCAGGTAAATCTTTGTAAATGACAGAATGACCCTGCTGCTAACTGGGCTACGTGACTCGTTTACTGGATCTGCAATAAAACCAACACGACATCTGGACTGAAGCAAAAAAACAAAACTGAGGTATCGGCTGATACTCGCCTCGTGTTTCTGTCCTGGTCTCTGATCTTCTTCTCCATCTCTGCGTCTGTCAGCGTCTCCAGCAGGGGGCACCACTGGTCAGCATCACCTGTGTTACGAATGGCTATTTCCACTGTGGGCAGAGGGTTCTCGCTGCAAAGAAACAAAGAAACAAACAAAGAAAACGAGAACAAAAAGACTCCAGTCAGATTCAGTTCACTTCACAACAATCAATGCTTTCCAGCTCAGTTTCCTTCAAAGTCACAAGAACGGAAGAAGAACTGAGTGACTACAAGTTGTCTACTGAGAAGCTCAGTTGCCAGACTAGATATGTACTGGAAGGTGAACACCTGGTGCCGTTTCTGTTACAGATCCAAAATAAGTAATAATAAAATAATAAAATTAGCAGTTTGTATTTTGAACGAATACATGAGCTGCATAAAGATGAGATTCAACGAAACAGATCCCAACATATTTGTAAATTTATGCCAGTTACGACTCGGTGTGAAGCTCGCTGGCAGGAGACTCGTTACGTAATTTGTCAACTTTTCAACCCTGTTCAGTGTGACTCCTCTTTGAAACATCTGTTAAAAAAAGCAAAGAGCTTTTTTATGATGAAACGAGCAACAAAAACACAAATCCCAGACAAATACTGTCTGGGATACACATTCCATGACTTCACGTCCCGAGAAAAAAGGAGGAAAGGTCAAAGCAACAAAGTCGAGACTTCATTTAATCCAGTTCAACTACAGCCTCAACATGCCGGGGCCTTTGAGAGCGGCGGTGTACGAACGGCGGTGTACGAGCGGCAGTGGACGTACGAACGACGGATAAGGGGTGTACGAGCGGCGGCGTACGAGCGGCGGCGTACGAGCGGCGGCGTACGAGCGGCGGCGTACGAGCGGCGGCGTACGAGCGGCGGCGTACGAGCGGCGGCGTACGAGCGGCGGCGTATGAGCGGCGGCGGACGTACGAACGACGGATAAGGGGAGTATGAGCGGCGGCGTATGAGCAGCGGCGTACGAGCGGCGGAGGACGTGTGGTAGATGAGGTATCAGTAACACACAACAGGCATCACACTCTTCTGTTTAGTCTCTCTGCCTGGGAGTTAACCGTCTCCGTTCCTCATAAACTCCGCTAGACTGCCCAGAGGACGTGTAGGACACTTTCACTCACTCACATATGAACAAGAAAACTTACATCTGCAGCAAGATCAAATTGCATCAATTAAAAAAAGAGTTTCTTTTGATAACATTGACACTAAGACATCAATCAAGCCCCGTTTGTGTTTCTTAGGCTGCAGGTCATTGCTTCCTCTGTAAATGCGACTTCATGACGAGTACCTGAAGGCGTACGTCCTCTGGTGCCAGCTCAGCTGACCTCGGATGCTGTAGGCGATGGTGGTGACGAACTCCCCGCCCAGACCGAGCTCGGAGCAAAGCTTCAGGGCAAACTTCTCTGGAGAGTTCTCCCTCTCTGACATGTCCCACTCAAACTGGTCTACCAGGGAAATGTTCCCCACGTGGATGTTCAACTGGAAGGCGTTTAATCAACAGAGAAATCTGATAAATGAGTCGTCCTAACTGCGCACACAAACGCTGAACGTGAAGACTCTTGAGGATGGCTGCGGAGCGTCACCTTGATGATCACCCGCTGGTCCGTCTGGTCCTCCAGGATGCTGTCTGTCGGGTATGACTCGATCTGCTGTCGTATGGCAGAAGCGATGGCAGGAACGAAGGTCAGTGGGTTCAGGTCCAGGTCATCACACAGGATCTCTGCAAACATCTCGGGCGTCATAAGCTTCTCTGTTAAAAAGACAGGAAAAAAAAAAACATTAGAAGACTGAGTTAATCCACACTTACAAAGTGAGCGGAAGTGATGATGGATGAGGTTACCGTTCATGTTCCAGGTGAAAGCATCTCGGAGTTTCTGGCCCTCGATCTCCATGTCCAGACGGATTGGAACAAGAACTTCTGTCTGAGTTGCATTTTCATGGATCACGGCTGGATCGTGGTCATCAAAGCTGAGCAAGACAAAAACAACATACAAAGTCAACTGCAACATGAAGGAACTTCGTTTTAGCTCAACAGGTCCTCCTAAAGGTGTGGAGGTTAAGTCACATTTACACGCCAGGATCCACTCTTGTTGTTTTTCTTAATACTGATCTCTCTCTCCGTGTCATTAAAGGAGACGAGCCATCTTCTCATTTTCTATACCCGTCCTAACAGATCCTAATACTTAAAAAAAAGAAAAAGAAGAGGAGCATCACGTGGCTTTAATCTATTGTTATCTGCAAAACAGTAATGAGATGTTATCTCATGATTTTGGGAACCGACAACCTTCTGAATGACAAATGTAAATGCCCCGAACATACCAAAACCAAGGACTGCTTTCACAAAGCGGCTACGTTGAAACTGTGAGTACGTTGAACCTGAATCAGGGAAACTGAGTTTTCTGTTTCACAAAGCGAGGCTACTTGACCCCGAACAAGAGCGTTCAGTTGAGCCGGTTTGAACTCGCGCTCGGAGTGCATCACAGCGCCTCCCTGATCATTTTTTAGGAGCATTGGGTCTTTTTCGTCCCCAGGAAAGCATCTACAGTGACTATTGAGAACAATTTGTCTACATTCCACCATTTGTGATTCTTGCAAAAATTATAAAAAGTTGAAAAACATTTTAATTCATCCACGCATTAATTCGCTCTGCAAGTTTCTCCAATGTCAACTGTCCTTCCTTCGCCGCAGCAGCCATGTCGCATTTAGTTTAAATATGACTCCAGAGTCATTATACGATTGTACTGATGTCCAGTTCTGGTGACCCAAAACAGGAAGATCACATCTGCTCACTGTGTGCTGCCGCGGTGAATCTTGGCATCCGAGCTCCATTGATTATGGGGGTTTTCCTCTTTTCTGTACATAACACGTATTATACTTTTGTGTACTTTTTTTAAGCCATCATCTTGATCAATATTCTGGTTTTTTTGCCCTTGTTTGCACATATATTAATGGTTGATATCAAGTTGGTAGAACCCAAGAGTTATATATATATATATATATATATATATATATATATGCATTTTAATCTTACAACCGAGGGCTTTTTTTTTTTTAAAGCCATCCTCTTGATCAATATTCTAATAAAGTGACATTTACACACACTAGGGTGATATCTGCAGCAGCAGTTACACTGTGTGTTCTGTGCTGCTTTAGGGTGTTTGAAGTCTTATTTATTTTTTGGGGAAATGGTAATCCTGGCAAAAGGTGAGTAAAATATAATTCCTCCTTCTGTTTATGACTGTGTGTCATAAGCTGAAAATGACTTGAGTGGAGTTTCAAATTCTTGCTGCTCAGTCGAGTCTTCTGATCAAACTGATACGGATTAACTGGGTTAATAATCAATTTTCTAAACATTTGTTAGGCTCTTAATGGTGGTTAATAAAATACTGTATAAACATACTGCAGTTTAGTTGCACTGAGCAACAGTGAAGACTGAACCCATTTCTTGTTCCTGTACCGTTCTTAATTCAGTAACTTATACATCAAGATGCCTCATGAGTGATGCAGTTATCCTAAAAGTTCATTATTAATAAATACACTATACTGCTAAAAGTATTGCCTCACCCATCCAAATAATGGGAATCAGGTGTTCCAGACACTTCCACGGCCACAGGTGTATAAAATCCAGCACCTCAACATGCAGACTGCTTTTACAACTATTTATGAAAGAACGGGTCGCTCTCAGGAGCTCAGTGAAGTCCAGCGTGGAGCTGTGACAGGATGTCACCTGTGCAACAAATCCAGTTGTAAAATTTCCTGGCTCCTAAATATTCCACAGTAAACTGTCAGCTGTATAAGAACATGGAAGTGTTTGGGAACGACAGGAACGCAGCCACAAAGTGGTAGGACATGTAAACTGATGGAGCAGGTCAGCGGATGCTGAGGTGCAAAGTACCAAGAGGTCACCAACTTTCTGCAGAGTCAGTCGCTACAGACTTCCAAACTTCATGTGGCCTTCAGATCAGCTCCAGAACAGTTGCAGAGAGGTTCATGGATGGGTTTCCATGGCCGAGCAGCTGCATCCAAGACAAACATCACCAAGGTCAATGGATGGAAAGCGTCAGATGCAGTGGTGTAAAACACGCCGCCACTGGACTCTGGAGCAGTGGAGACTCCTTCTCTGGAGTGATGAATGGTGCTTCTCCATCTGGTGATCTGATGGACCAGTCTGGGTTTGGTGGTTGCCAGGACAACGGTACTTGTCTGACTGCATTGTTCCAAGTGTAAAGTTTGGTGGAGGAGGGATCATGGTGTGGGGTTGTTCTTCAGGAGCTGGACTTGGCTCCTTGGTTCCAGTGAAAGGAACTCTGAATGCTTCAGCAGACCAAGAACTTTTGGACAATTCCAGCTCCCAACTTTGTGGGAACAGTTTGGAGCTGGTTCCTTCCTCTTCCAACATGACTGTGCACCAGTGCACAAAGCAGGTCCATGAAGACCTGGATGACAGAGTCTGGTGTGGATGAACCTGACTGTCCTGCACAGAGTCCAGACCTCAACCCGACAGAACACCTTTGGGATGGATTAGAGCGGAGACTGAGAGCCAGACCTTCTGGTCCAACATCAGTGTGACCTCACAAACGCACATCACATTGAATATCAGGAATGGGAGGTCACTTAGGTTCAAATGCGTGTCGAGGCAGGTAAGAAAATACTTTTGGCAATTTCACAGATACATTATACATAAAGTTACTTTGTTTATAAAAAAGGTTAATACAGTCACATCTTAGAAATTTTGATTAATTCATTGTCAGACTATTCGTCTTATCTGGTTGTAAGTCCACGATGAGATGGGCCTTTTGTTTCCTTATATTATTGCAAATAAAAAATGTTAACAAAAACAGGGAGGAATCGCCTCAGCAGCCGCCGCTCACCACAGAGGGAAGGTCCTCTTCTTGTCTCGGCCCAGGCGGCTGCGGTTGATGATGGTGGAGCAGGGCACGGCGTCCAGGTGGTGAGAACTGTTGGGCAGCGTAGGAACCCACTGACTGTTCCTCTTCGCCTTCTGTTCCCTGATTACAGAGCAAGACGAAATGACTTAAAACACATATTTATGTTCTCCACCATTTCCCCACATTTTAAATCAATACAATGTAAGGGCACAAATCACTTAATGTGGACTGACAGCTTTAATAACATTTTTCCTTAGTTTTTAAGGCATTTATGGATTAATGGACCTACATACATTGTTACAATATGTACACACAACAGTCAAATTATTTATCCAGCATAAAAAGTTCCTCATCCAAAAAATGTGACATATTATTATTTTGAGTTACTTGACATTTAAATGTCCTGTTTACAAGTGTTTATGCATGCGGCTGTTAAGGGGCTACCTGAGGTAGGCGGGGGGCTCAGTGCTGATGGAGACGGCCTTGTATTTCTCATCGTTACCCTCAAGGATCTCCTCCACCTCCGAGGCCTTTAGCAGCGTCACACTGGTGGCCAGCTGAGTGTACCCGTGATCTAAAATGACACGAAATGTCAAAGCGTAAAAACAACACAGAAGCAGCAATTGATGGTGTGAATGTGTGCAGAGCTTGGGCGGGGCGCTGCATCTACTGACCGTGTGACGAGTCCACGATTTTCTTCCGTTCTTCTACTGACGCCAGTTTTCTCCATAGTGACGGGTACCTTTTATAGAGCGAGCCTCTGAACATACGGAGGTAGTTTCCCACCTGAACGAACAGAAACAAACAAAAGAGAACCAAACAACATGAAGACCACCGGCTGCTTTAACCCAGCACGTTTCTGTTGGTAAATGATTCTATAACATGTCTTTTTATCCTTGTGAGTCGTTTTAATTTACTAGCCTTTCAGGTCATTAGAGGTAAAAAAAAAAAAAAAAAAATACTCTTCCTAAAACACTACAGATGACTTTACTCTTCCATTGTTTTTGCTCGACTCCTTCAATCAACATCAGCCAAATAAAAACTACCAATTAATGAATTAATTTAATCTTTTAAAATACAATTCTGATTACACGATGTCACCGTATTTATGAAAAACAACAACCAAAAATAATATGTGTTATTTTCCATATAATACACGTTGGTGCTATTTTTAAGGCACATCTTTAATATATCAAAGATTTGTAACAACATTGGATCCATAACGGTTTAATCTATTCCTATATTACTATACTTATATTACAATACGGCCATCGTTGGTCATTTCTGGAAGTCTTAACAAATAAATTTCTCTGGTCTTATAACAATATAAAGCTCCTACAGTACACACCTGTATACATTATACATAGAATATGAATAAAACACATGCACGTGCACCTCGGTACGAGCGTTATTGTTTGACTCCGCGAAGCCAAATTAACGTTGGATAAAAACTACCAATGTGAACACAAAAATGCTTTTGGAAAGTTGTGTCTTTGTGGACTTAAAAACAAACCCAGCTGATTTTCTAACAAATTATTTCAACACCAAAACAAATGTTAACATTGAAAACCATTTCAAAACGTCGTTCACCTGAAGCGGCCCGCGCACAGACACTAAACACACGAACCTGTGCTGAAGAGATAAGCCGTAAACGCGGATTTGAACCAACTCGTTGGTAAAAACGACTAAAAGCAGCTTTGTTTGAATGAACGCGGAAGATTCGGCTCAGCTAGCCTGCTAACGGCTAACGGCACCAGACGACTTCGGTTACTCGCCGGCAGGATTCATTCATTTAAGTCGTCGTGTTCTGCTTCCTTAAAAAACAGTGTTTTTTGTGTTTTTCTTGTAATAACTAAATTATGGCGCTTATACGCGCTCGCTCCGTCTCGGTTTACTAGCCGTCGCAGCTAAGCTAAAAGCTAAAGATTAACGAACCGGCTGTCAACTTCAACCGCGTAATCATGTCAGAAACGTAAACAAATCAAAATGAAAGAGTTTTAACTGAGACTAATACGTACCTCCGAGCCTATCATATAGAAGTCTCCATCCTCCTCCAGTTGAAATTTGACCGGTTTTTGTCCAAAAGTCTTGCTAAGCGCCATACTGAAGCGACAAACAAAGCTCAGAGCCGCCGCGCATGCGCGAGCCACAAGCCGTGGCTTTTCTTCTTCTTAGGATGTTTAAGTCCGGAGACTTGAAGCTAGCGCCACCTACGGGCCCACTGAGCGGCCACTGGATGAAGGTGAGTGACAGGTTTGAACGCTATACTGCAGCCAAGAACACTTTTTGTTGGTTTTATTTGGGCTAAAGAAATTTCCCTGCCCATGATGGCTCAGTAAACTCAGCTGACACACAGATTAAATGTTTAACGCCGTTTTGCAATGAATATGGATTCACTTGCATAAAGTTCAAAATGTAAAGGCCGTGCTTATGTTCAAGGACATCAAAAATAATTTTTGACTATTTCAAAAACTATAATTTTTGCACAAGTAGATATGAAAAATCTTAAAGCAGAGTTAGGCAATATAATATTTATATATTATTTATTTTTTTCTTGACATAATCAAGATATATATAATTGAAATGAGCACACATTTTGTCTGTGTCACCAAAATCCTTGTGAAATTGCTCAGAAGTAGTAGTTAGTTAGTTAGTTAGTAGAGTTAGTGGAAGAAAACCTGCAGCAGGTGATCAAGGTGATCAAGAAAACTCCTACAAGGATGCTGAAAAGTACTGGGGATGCCCTTACGATGGTGGTGGGGGAGGAAAATATTTTTAACGGAATAATTAGCAAAACTGAAGGCAAAGATGAGTTTACAAGAAAATTTGAGGGACTTATTTCTTTAGGAAAGAAAATACGGGTCGAAGAAAGCAGCCTGAAGAGGTGCCCAAACTTCTGCCTTTTAGTCATTAAGCAATTCTCCCTCTCTCTCTTAACATGATTTCTAAAATCTTACAATGAACAAAGTCTGCTTCACACACAGAGTCAAAGACATCATTTTAATTTTACAAACTTAATGTTTATTCATATATACATGAATATATTAATCTATAACCAAGAAAGGAGAGAATGTACAATGCAAAAAGCAAAATCTTTATATACAAATCAATAAATAAAACAAGGACATCATTGAGGACAGTTTATTTTCTACACCAGCTTTGTGTTTTTAGGGAGGAAAAAAGTAAAACGGAGGAAACTGCAATTAGAAAAACGTTTTGAAATCCTTCAGTTAAAATGGTAAATGGCACTCAAGCACAGTTCAGGGGAACGAACAAACCAAAACTCCTCACACACGCTCGCGCACAAACACCAACACACCACACTCCACGCCAGCTGGTTTGCATTTAGTGTTTTGATTTTTTTCTCATAGACAGTCTTTTTTTTGCTTTTGCCCAGTCAGATCACAACAGGAACATTATTTTCAACACGAGCTACGACGACACACGGACCGGTCCAACACGACAACCTCGCAGTCAGAAACTCACTTTAACCCACGAACGGCTGAAATGGAGTTGCTACAGAAACATTTACGTTTTTTTTTTATTTATTCTTTTTTTTTTTAATAAACACCCCAGTAACAGAAATGTGTTTGCTTCAACCAAACACTACACTGAGCTGCATTCAAAGTATGTCAGGAAAAACAAACAAGCCTTTTTTTTTTCTCTCATCAGACAAATTTGGATAAATCTAATGTTGAAAACAGTTCCCTACAAATGTTACTGTGGTTCGCTGCACCAAGAAAAGACAAACTTGTATTTTTCCAGACATAACTCAGCTATAAACTTTTTTTTTTTTCCAAATAAATGTGTAGTGCCTTTCTTTCGGCGCGTCAATCTGAGATACTTTTTACATGTCTGAGACATTTAAGGTCCTGTTGTATAAAGAAAAAAAAACCTCTTAGTGTTCTGACCGCAAATGTTCCAGGTTGTTTTTTGAAACAGAAAATGGTTTTGTCTGCTGGAGGTGACTTCATCACAAACCAGAGACGGGAAATGCTGCAGCTCAGATGAGGTGTTTGAATCGAGGAAAACGCTAAAAAATATAAAAACAAAGACTCAAAAACACACAAAAGCAGGAGGACAAATTCAGGAGAGTTCAGTTTCTGCATCAACACCACCTGCCGTGCCTGAAAACCTCTATTTTAGTGTTCTCACCCATTTTCCTTCACCAGAAAAATGTAACAGTAAACATACAAACAAAAATGTGTTTTCTCCCCCACTGTGAAAGGCAAAAAGTCTCATCGGTTCTACATTTTCTCTCTTTGCTTCATATTTTTGGCACACGTAAAATCAAACCTGCCGCCTTCGTGGACGACACTACAGAAGACGGGATGTTCACGACGACACCACTGATGAGGAACGACGGTTCAGGTCACAGTGCTCGACACGAAGCGCCGATTTACAGGCAGAGAGGGCGGAGTGGAGGGTGGAGGGTCACAGTGTTCAACAGCGGGGGGATCGCGCCACGTCCGCCGCAGCAGGACCGCGAGCCGCCTGCTGCTCACCGCTGTATTACTTTCTCAGTATTTTGTTCTCTCGGGGCGACTCGCTCGTTTGATCGTTAAGATAATTATGGATTTCATGCAGAACAAAAAGAAACATCAACAAAAGGCCAACTTAGTGTTAAGTGCAGTGATGTGAAAAACTCCTCAGGAGAAATCCAACCAAAGTTCAGTTTTCTAAGGAACCCACTCTCCGGCATCAGGGGGTTCCTACATGTCCCAGAATGCTTTGTCCCAACAGCGCTCCAAATGTGTACTTCAACCCTACAACAGCAGCAGTTGCTCTGCACAGCATTAAAGATAAGAACATTTCATATTTAAAGTGTTCATTAGTTTGCCTTAAAAAATAAAAATAAACCCCAAACTGTAAGGAATGTTTTAAAGAGCAACAGCTGTTACTTCATGTAGAAAAACCACTGCGGCTGACAGGAGGAGAGGCTGCTTGTGTGTGAAATGCTGAAGTTACTTTTGAACTTGGAGGACAAATCTGCTTTTTTTCCTCACTGTAAACTGAAATAACGGCAGCTGATGTAGGTCTAGTGGAGCAGGCCGAAGAAACAAACTCTGCCGTCCAGAACGCGGTTTTCAAACTCTTCAGCTTTCACTCCTGATGCAGTTTAGATGCTCCAAGCATCTCGCATCACACAAGACCCACAGGAACAAAACCTATCTGGACAACACAACACACAGCTCTTTTTTCCCCAAAGACAAAGATAAGTGTTTCAAGTTGGAGTTTTCCTTTAAAGAAGTGGAAGAAGGACAGAAAAGAACTAAAAAACAAAGATTGTTCCCTCACGAGCAGCTTGGCAGCATCACCGTCGTTCATCTGGGATTCTACGCAGCATCAGTCTTATTTTCTGAAATTATTTTCACAGCCTTGTTATCTTGTATTTTCAAAACTTATGACGTCTTTGATGAAGGAAATCCTCAATATGTTAAGTAACCACAAACATCTGTTATTAAGTCCAAAAATAAAAAAAGACTCAATCGAAGCTACTCAAGGTTCTGCAGGATAAAACGTTGGCAGTTATCAGGGTCGTCGTGGTTACGAGTGGATATGAAGGAGGAGCCGCCACGTTGGAAACCCCGTAACCACAGCGGCGAGGTTCTTGGTTCCACCAAAATGCTGCTTTACTGTTACAGGAAAGAGGTCCGATTTTTGTGGAAGCGTTGGTCTAAAAATAAAAAAGTCCATGGAAAGACAACTTTTCTGATTTTCTTGTGTCTTTTTAAGCGTTTAAAGAGTGTTTACTCAGATTTTCTATTGGACTTCGATTCAGATCTAATCATTGATATTTATCTTAAACATTTTTTTTCTTTTTTACCTGCATGAAAATTGAAATGGACATTTCCAATGTGGCGGCTGGTCTCTGGGAATAAAAACACTGACATGTTGGGAAAGATGAGTAGCAGCACCAATATGACAGGACGTTTGAAGCAAAATGCAAAAGAAAAGAAAACAAGTGCTGAGATCAGGATGGTTCCAATATCAAAAACCACAAGGTCCATCTCAAAAGAAGATGCTGCTCATCTGGTGTCCATATGTACACGCGGTTGTTCCTCAGCTCACTAGTTGGGTTTCTGTCCCAGTGCAGGGCGAGCGGTCCGAGACGTCCTTCCCAGTGTAGTGGTTAGGATTTGATCATTACCAAACAAAAACAAACAAACAAAATAACACAATAGTGGTGTGTGATTTATGGCCGGGCTTCGACGCCGCCCACAGGTTTGGATCTTCCTCCACGGCGTGCTGACAGAGCGGAGTGCAGACACGACGGCTTGGGTGCAGTCCGGAGACGACGTCAGCTCGCAACGCTCCGGCCAAAACGGAAAACATCCCACGGACACTCGGCGAGGAGAAGTGCATGATGCGGAGATGAAGGCCGCCAAACCATCATCAAAATAAAAAAAAAAAAAAAAGTGTTATGGAAGGTGCGAAGACCCCCGCATGGAGGGGGAGGGGCTTGAACACGAGCTGACTGGCTGTCGAGACACAAACAGTTGTAAACAAATTCAATACATCAGGGAGTCAAAAGCTCGTCCACAGGCTCAGTCCCGGAGGCTGATGGAGAGTCTGAGTAGTACCCAACACCAAATATGTCCCCCACGAAGCGCGTCCTCCTTTGTGTTGAGCTCGCAGTCGCAGGAACGAACTTCAGAAGACACAACAGCGGCAGCTAAGTGCTAAGGCGCCACAGACGATCCTCCTCCAACATCCGCCTTCATCCAAACCAGAACTCAGACGCCTGAGAAAGAAAAGTCTCTTCTGAGGAGTGGAGACCAGAAGGGAGGTGAAGGGGGTTGGCGGGACGGGCAGGAGGCAGAAAGGCCAAACTTCCCCCTCAGAAGATCCCTTTGGCGATTTTCAGTCCTTTCTGTTTCATGCGCGGCAGCGTGGAACTGGCCACGTTCTTGGCCCGCATCGGCCGGGCCAGGCCGCGCTTCTTCAGCACAAAGTCGTAGTTGGCAGTGGAGTTCATGGCGTAGAAGACGTTGGCGTTGTCCGGGATCCGGAGCTCTGCAGACCGAAGTGAGAGAGGAACAGCGGTTAACACTCGTTTTACCCTCAGTAAACAAAGACCCGCCGCGGGTGCGTTTTCATTTTTCACCTTTGTCCTCTGATATTTTCTGCATCAGCTCGTAGTCCTCGGCCTTCTCCCGCTCCAGGTTGTGTTTGATCATGGCTTTCCTAATGACCGCCGGAGTTTTGTCTTGACTCGTCACCTGAACCATGTGACAAAAACACCCACCCACACGGTTTCATCAGCGTGATCCGTTTCTCACCACAACGTGATGATGTTGACATTTAAAACTGCCAACTGAGGAGCCTGAGGCTCAAAGTGGAAGCAGTTGGTTCCTCACCAGGATGCTCTTGTACATGTTGCCGTTCTCCACGTCCAGGCTGACCCTGATGATGCAGCAGTCGTCCACCTGCTGGTTGTAGAGCGGCAGCGACAGAGTTGAGTAGTTGGACACGGCCGACACCGAGCGCTTGTGGGAGCGGGAGGCCGACAGCGGGGTGGAGGAGGAGACGGAGGAGGACGAGGCGCTGCTGGAGCCCGAAGCGGAGCCGGAGCTGGAGCCCATCCCCGAAGTGTCCAGAGACGAAAGAGAGGTGCACTCCCAGAACTGAGGAGGGGAGACGGTTACTGAAACACAGCGACTCAACGGGCCGCAGAACAAGCTGGACATGTGCCAAATAACAGGAAATAATACGCAAATTAGTTTTAGTATTTGTTTGCAAAAGACTCCATTTATTCAAGTTATTTACTTTTTAAAGTCCAATTTTTAAATATTTTTATTCAAGACAAGTATTTATATCTTACATATATCTATATACCGTATTTTCCGCACGATTAGGCGCACCTAAACGCCTTCAATCGTTTCAAAAGCTGATCATGCGCCTAATAATACAATGCGCCTTGTATATGGCCCAGTATTAAAACGCATACAGGTCTCAGTTACGGTAAGCAGCCGCGACTCGATTTTCCCTCGTAATAGTGCGCAGTGCATGCTGGGATACCGGGAAACTGGCGTTTCATTTCCATTTTAATATTTTTGTAAATACCCTGAAATGGCTCCATTTCCAGCGGAATTATTTCTTACATATCGTGTTAAGGAATATAAGTTAAGATTTATCTGAGAGCCAGATGCAGTCGTCAAAAGAGCCACATGTGACTCGCGAGCCATAAGTCCCCGACCCCTGATCTAATGGATGCGTTATGCATCTAATGGATGCATAACGCACCGTAACTCCAGCCTCTACTTTAGCGCCTTATGCGAAGCGTTTTATTAAAGGTGCGCCTTATGATGCGATGCGCCTTATATATGTAAAAATAATTAAAATACGTCATTTATTGAAGGTGCGCCTTTTGATGCGGTGCGTCTTTTCGTGCGCAAAATACGGTACATCTTACATGATCACATGATTACATGAAACAGTGAACCGTCTCATCTAGAGAGTTATTTATTTATCAACTTGTCATTCACACGTTTATTTATGAGCAGCAGCTCTAATTTTGTTAATTTCTCTTTAAATAATATTTGAATTCAGCTTTGAATAACTATCCCCAGAACCTCCTTTGCACCAATGCAGCTTTCTTCTTCTGGGTTCTGGGTTGCAAAGCAACTCAACAAAACCAGGCGATTGGAAACGTTAAACCTTTTTTATTCAGAAAAGTCACATTCTAAATTTCAAAAACACTCAGTCATATTTGTCTCTTCTTTTAGCACATTTTATGCAAGGTGGAGCTTTGCTGACACTTTAACAGGTTTGATCATCAATTTTCTGCGTGTAATGAAAATAAACACATGAAAGTTGTTACCGTTGAGGTTGTGTCTGCTGCCGGAGCTTCTCTCCCCAAAGCAGAGACAGTGAGTTTCACAGATGGAGTCGACGTCTACAAAAGGACACAAAATGAAAACAATGATAAAAAAACCCCACCATCATCCAACCTAAACAGACAACAGCAGCCTCTTTGAAAGCACAGATGTAGTGTTGTGTTAAAGGTTTAACTACGGCGTTCTGTGGCGAGCTGCTTTTCAGCCCTTCAACCCAAAGTGGCAACAATCAAGTCCAGGAGACAGAAACAGTAAATAAATGTCATTTAAAAATTCAAGGAACTGTGGCTTTTATTATTCAAAAACTCCCAAATAAACGCCAACCTTCCAATTGCACTTTTGTCTGTTTGGCAATACAATATAGGTTTTCATATTTTAACAAAACCTAAAGCGACGGTCATAAAAAGGAATAAATATTGCTGTCTAACTTTTATATAGCCATTCAAGTCTACCCCATTAATGCCACAGTCAAAAGCAGGGTGCATAGTGGGATAGATGCAGTACAACCTGAGCGGCCTGTGGTGTTACCGCCCTCTGGTGGCCACGTGGAGAAGTGGCCACCAGAGGGCGGCGCCTACAAGTCACAAGCTGATGATACAGATCTGAGGCCATTATTGATTTATTTTGGGACGGTCTGTGTAGAAAGAGTCACACTTCTGACCACTCTGCTCTAAGTGGTTCGGAGAAGTTTGCGTAGTTAAAGAAAAAAAAAAACGGTGTAAAAATGAAAAATCGCTTTCCTGACAATTTCACAGCACAAATGAAGCAAATTAACACCCCTGACTGCTTCACACTCGGATTACATATGTATTCTCCACCTTTCTCTCGTGTCTCTCGTGTCTCTCGTGTGTCTCCGGTGAATCTGACAGGAAGCTGGCGTTCACGTCCTCCAAGTCCGAGCCGCTAGAGCTGACGGAGGTGACGCTGAGAGCGTCGCCGCTGTCCCCCCCGCCTCCTTGGTACGGTCTGTACTGCGAGTGGTCGAATGACTTGGAATGAGAGCCTGCGCTGCTGCAGCTGGCCTCCGTCAACTGTCGGCTGGATGCGAAGCAAACAGGAGGGAAGAGTCATTTTGGTGGTTGGGCTGGGTGTGTGTGTGTGTGTGTGTGTGTGTGTGTGTGTGTGTTAAAGCTTAAATTCAAGACTCAGTATATGTGGACAGGTTTTATGTACGAAGCTCCACTCTGTGTTCACTTACTCGCTCCAGCGCTTCATGATTCCTCCGTTCTTCTTGGCTCTCAGCGTGTTGCTGGCCGACTCTGACAGAGGCTCGATCTCACAGGACAGGTTGTAGCTGCAGGAAGGAGGAGTCAGAACGATAACGTCACCTGAGACATGTGACGCATGTGACCAGCCACGATGTACTTCCAACGAACTGTACTTCATTCAAGGATGAACTCCTGCGACAGGTTAAATCCTGGTTCCTCAAGTGATATTTAAAGGTTAAGTGGTCAGAGCACCTAATATTGTACACCACTATACACAGATGATTTTGTCTTTAGAGCTGAAAAAAAGACATTGATTGGCTGTCAGGAGACTAAAACGATTAAAGACCCTTTTAGTAACACATTCTTTCACTTTGTACCGTTTTTCATAATCAAAGGATTTAACAAAAAGTTAATTTTAGCATTTACATTCATGTCAACGGGAAAGTAAATCCTTTTTAAATTCTAAGATTTAGATATACAACTGTGTCAGCCTCTGAAATCGTAGAGGAATTTATTCATTTATTTTAACAACTCTCCTTTTCAGCGTTGCTGAAGAAAACCAACCTGGATGGAAGAGCAGCAACGCAGAAAGGAATTATGGGATCAAAGAGTGTGTCAGTAACCTCTGGAGGTTTTTACAGGAGTCAAAACAATGACCAGGGGCCTGGGACCAGCTGGTGAACGGGTGTGGACGTTAATGATTCATATGGATTTTTGAGCCTTTCAGCCTGGATACTGGTGACACTGATTTTACCAACTGTGTTCCACAACATTAGTTTGATCGTGCTGCAATTTGTTTCCAATCCTGTTTAAAATGTGATTCATCACTACAACTACCACCGACAGGACTTACAGCAACTCGCAATCAAATACAGGCATCTTTCAACATTTTCTAATGAATCAACAAGAAAGCAAGAATCCCCAACACTCTGATTTCTGTGTTGAAGAAGCACAGTTCAAGCGGGGACCGGATATTCGGGAGAAAGAACATGGACCGGCTTACCTCTCCGCCTCGCTGAGCTTCTCCACGCCTGCGAACCACTCTCTGAAGTGGCTGTCCTGAGTGAAACTGTAGTTGTTGGAGGCCAGCTGAAGCAGCTTGATCTGCGCGATCACCTCAAACTCCTGCCAACAGCGGAAAGAACAGAAACGGATTCAAGCTCGGTTCTCCGTTTTCAGTCCCACCGGAAGAAATGTTTCAAAACCGTTTCTTTCATCTGCTCTGTCATGTCAATATAGCATTTAAAATTACCTTTCTTCTCTTCTCGAAGTTGATCAGACCACCCTGTATAAGCAGATCAAAAAGAACATCAGGGATGATCTGAAACCAAAAATTAAAAACTGAGAAGAGCAGGAAAAAGTCGATAAATCTGACCTCAGTGTAATCCTTCATGGCAGTGTCCATCATCACCAGGTCCGTCAGGAAGGTGCCCAGGTAAGGAATCGTCCCCTGCATCACACCCTACTCACACAGACAAAAGGTGGAGGTCAACATGAAAGCTGCACACACAAGTATGAAGATAAAACAACACTTTCTTTGGGCCAGTTAGTAAAGCAGCGACTTCTTCAACCTCTAGATGGAGGTCTAGATAGATTGGTCTAGAGGTCTAGATTTGTCCACTGCTGGACAAAATTAAGCTGCTCACGGTTGCCTAGCAACAACCTGAAGCCCAACACAGATGGAAACCTCAACCGTCAAATAACCCGGGGTCTCACCAGGTCTCTCTGCTGCTGGTGTCTCCTCTGAGCTCGCTTGGGGTTGATTTCCAGAGTTGCGAACTTGGAGGTGCCTTCCTGCAGACAAACCAGGAACAGACGGAGCCGGAATTCAGTTCACAAAGAAACCTCGTCCCGGCCGAAACTTCACTCGCAAACGGCTCAAATGAAGCAGAACATCACATTAAAAAACAGCTACAAATGGAAAAAAGCATTTGTTGTTAAAAGCAATGTCTAAGTTTCATTAGTTGATTTTCAGTAAATCATTTTTTATTACTTTTGATTATTTTGTGATCACTGTGGGGTTTTCTCTTTCTTTAATGAAGGAGCGTCTAAGATTTGAGAAGAAACTGTTTCTTTAATGATTATGAAGTATATGAACAAATTATTTTTATTTTTTTAACCACTCTGGCAAAAGGAAAGTGAAAAAACCCTTCAGGATAGCCTCAGCGTGGGAGGACGTCCACCTCCTGCCGTCTCCCTCACATTCCCGGAACGTAATGCTGACAGACCTCCGTCGTTCCTGTAACATGAGCTGGTCGGGGCGAGTGAACGCAGCCTGGCCCGAGCAGATACAGCCAGACGGAGGCAACGCCCCGGGGTCACTCGTGCACGATCACAGTCGTTATCTACACCTGCCTGCGGTTTGACGTCAGCAGGGATTCCCTCAGAGGAGCCCCGGGCGTTCACTCTGCTGCATCAGCAAACCTCGCGTGTAAAAAAAAAACCTGAACATGACAACGTATTCGTGGCGCAGGACATCTGTGCGCCCGGCGGGAAAGAAGCCACCCTAGTCCAGGTGTTCGCTGCAGACAGCTGAAACCATATGCAACTGTTCATCTGGACTAATCCGCTTCCTGTTTTTAGTTCTATGTGATATTTTTTACTTTCAACTTATATAATTAGAAGATGCATTTATGTACATTCATATGTGATAAATGAACCTTAATAACTTCTGGGTACTAAAGAAATCAAAGAAGAAGAAAAATGGTTGATGTTTTGCTCTTGCATATTTAAGTTTTTTTACTTTCATTTCACTGCTGCCCTTGAGATGAACACCAAGCATCACTTCAAGCAGCGAAACACTTCTGTGCCAACGCCTTTCTGCATTTAACCCCGTAAATCACATCCCAGACAGCAGTCGGACCCTGCAAAGCACACGCAGATCCAAAAACCCCAAAAACAAACTCTGTACAAGGTGTTCCCCTGCAGCTGTTGAAGACAGATGTGCCGGAGCGCCGGTGAGGAAGGGTAAGAACACATCCTGCTGCCATCTGCTCAGCTGCAACGTGGGTGTTATGCAACAGCACAGACTCATTAATTGGTCCGTCTGAATGATCAGAAACAAATCGACTCTGAGGAGGTTTTCTAAAAAAATCTGATGTTTTTTTGGTTCCTGCACTGCAGTTTAGTTGTTGTTGCGTTTGTATAATCCTCACTTAACCCAACTCCTGCACGGATTCTTGAACTTGTTGATACTAAAGTAGGAATGAAAGTATATTCCAGTGTTACAGCTACAAGGTTAGGCCACAACATACCAGAAATAAAGAAATGTATGACAAGCTATGTAAAGACCATTTCTCTGGAAATTCAAATAGGTTCCTGTTGACAGATGGGATCATCAGACCGACTGTTATTAAAACATCTCATTTCTATGCAGGTTTATGCATAAGAAAATTCAAATAAAAGATTTTGAAAATAAAACATCTCATTTTTCATTGTTATTGATTTAGCACACGTGTCACTTGGTCTATTAAAGTGAGAAGATGCTCCTTTGACAAGAGAGGTTGACATTTTAGCTTTAAATGTCTTTGTAATGAAGATTTGGCATTAATGTACAAAACATCGTATAGTTTGTGTGATCATCTTTTGTATTTTGGACTGTTAAAGAAGATGCCAAAATCTTCACTTCTGAGAAGGTGGAAATAATGTATTTCAGAATTGGAGCTAATTATTTAAAACTGTTAATCCATCATGTCTTAAAACAAATAGTTAAACAATTATGTATCAATTCACTAACGACAGGATGCCTTTCATGTGTGTTTCTGATGCCACAGATGCGTGTTGTGTGCTGCTGCTGCTGTTTAAATACACTTTTTTAAAAATGAAGAGTTAAACATGTGAGGCAATATTGAAACAGTACATTACGTTAAAGACTGTTTTTTTCATCATTTCATCGGCTTGTTTAAGCAGCTGTCAAATGAAGGCTTCAGAGGACACATAACTGATTTAAATGAGAACAATTAGGACTGAAAACATCAGTCCACAGGCAGCGATCCAGCTGTGCAGCGGTTCTGATCTGCCGGCGCAGTGGCCTCAAGTCTCCGGGGGAGCGTTTCAAGAGCAAAGCACTTCTGAGAGCTGCCTGCTCGGCTGGATTCGTGAGATCACGTGTTGTCCTCGAGGTTTTGAGAACATGTGAGAATCACACAGTAATCTGCTTGCTTAAAGAATGATTTCTCACCATGTCTTCCTTTTTGTTATAGTAGACATAGAAAAAAGATACAGTGGTGTCAAACCAAATGTACTTTTTGACTTCTACAATGAAATTCTCTGTTTTAATCCCTTTTGAGGCTCGTGGAGGATGTTTACCCAAAGCCTGCATGATTACGGCAATGTGGATGTACAAGTTGAAGCCCAGCAGCAGTCTTTTATTTTGAAGATCTACAGGATCCTCCATGGCTATGTATGCGTCCAACTTCCACTTTTGACAGTTTTTTTGTTTTGCTCCTGAGCAGATGAGACTCACCTTCACCAGCAGCTCTCGGCTGAGGGAGTAGTTGTTGTCGTCGGAGAAGATCTCAGACAGCTCGCGGAAGGTTCGGAAACTCTCCCTGCACAAACACGGAGAGGTCAGAACATAAAAATAAAACAGCAAAAGAACAAAACCCACAACAGCCCTCAGCGATGTTCTGTTTTTGATGGCGCAAAAGTGCTGAGACCCACCGTGACACTTCCTCCCAGGTCCTCTTCAGGCGGTGGATGGCGTTGCACTGCAGCGCAGAGAGGATGGCCCGCAGGGAGGAGAAGTTCTTCAGGATTCGACACTCCTGAATACAAGCCAGAACCACATTAAATGTAGTCATTTTAAGAATGATTGGAGAGTGCAAACAAACCGGACAGAGGCCGCTCACCCGTGCCACGTCTATCCACCTCTCCAGCAGTCTGGCCCTCTGGTTGGGCTTCAGCGTCGGGTTGCTCAGGCAGGTGGTGATGACACAGTTGGTGACAGAGTTGAACTGGGCCACGGTGGCTCTGATGGTGGGAGCCAAGTGCTCCTTCCCCTTCTTGTCGCGTTGAGACCAGATCCCGCCCAGACAGTGGTAGGGCACCACTTTCTTGAACAGATCCTGGCCAAACAAGAAGATACAGAAAGTCCCGCTCTAATTTCGAGCTTTGATGCACGATGGATGTGTGAGGGAGTGATGCAGGACACATCAGTCCAGCAGGTAAAGTTTAACATGAATAAAATGTTGCCTCTTCAATTATTTAATGTTTATTTTAAAGACAGAAGAGGTTAAAGAACAATCAAGGAATCAAGGATTTTAATTATTCAAGCTTTAACTATCAGCAAAAACCATCAACTAAACGTGTTGTTAACAGGAAGGACGAAGTCCTCACCGCGTCCATGAGCGTGAACTGCTCTGCAACCATGATGGGGTCAAACGACAGGAAACTAAACGCAGGAAGCTCATCCTCGAAGCCGCTCTCTTCCTGCGTCGCGAAAGGGCAGCCGATGTGCTCCCCTGAAGAGGCAACGACAACACAGGAACAACCTCAACATTACTGACCACACGCCAGCGAAACTCAACCCCGTCTCGTCTTCTGTTTCAGCATCTCGTCCTTTCTTTGGCCTTGGTCTTTAACCAAAACGAAACCAAACCACTCATTGCAACAATAATTATTACAGCTTGTTAATAAATGCAGTGTCTAAAGCCACGTAAAATGAGTTACTGTACAGATTTTTGTCTAGATTTGTCTCTGCATTTTGTCCCTGCTCTGTGCTCCCTCTCCTGTCCTGCCTTCATACCATCAGGATCAGGCTCACACTGCTGTCGGCGAAGGAAGTGGGCCAGGAGGTTGCGGGCGCGGCGCTCCAGGTCCGAGCCGGGGAAGTGGATGTGAAGGTAGGACAGGAGCTGGTGCAGACATTCGTAGTTCGGAGGGCTCCAGAAGTCTTCGGAGTACTGGTCCAGCCACGCGCCCAAGATGGATGAAACCGTACTGAAATGCAAAAATACAGACGTTAACCAAAGAAAACGCGCCATGACATCACATTAACCAGTTAAACAACTTGGAGATGGTGTCCAGAGATCATTACGCGCGGCGGCAGCGAACGTCGAAGCTTCGTGAACATCCCGACGGCCTGTTTTGTTTGTGCTGACTGAAGGCCACATGCACGTCTCTGCATTCCCAATAACTGTCCTCCTCAGCACTTCGACTTGATCCATTACTTTGGATCGGGACTGAGCTTTGGAAAGCTCAGTAAACTGCTCTCACGTGTAAACTGCTCTGCCTTATCGTGGTTACTCATCATCAAGTGCCAGCTGGCAGTAGAAGTCCCTGAAACAGGACTTGATGAACTTGTTTATGTGGGGAAAAGAAAAGTTTGTTTTTTCAGAGACAAAAAAAAAAAAAAAAAAAAAAAAAAAAAAAAAGAAAGGGCCCACGTTCAGTACTTAAGTTCCACTTCTTTGGATCTTGTCAAAGATTACAAGTTGTTCCTACAATTAATGATGGGATTCATTAAAAAGCTTTCCAACTCAGTACAGAAGTTTTAACCCGCGACCAGCGAGACTGGACTTTCTCCACTGCTGCACCGAGGAAAAGATGAAGAAACTTAAGCGTGGTACCTTGGTAAAGCAAGGAGGAAGCGGCAAACAGGACATGACACCAAACATATCCAGTGGAAATCATCATTTAAATATTTTTCTCCACAGATGTATCAATAACTGTTCTTGTGTCGTCGTCATGTGTGTGAAAAGATCTGCAGAAATGCTTTTTTAGAGAAACTTCGACGAGGAGTGTTTTTCTGTCACAGCTGCATTTATCATCGTTTGAGGAAACATGCTCTTAATGGAACTCCAGCAGAAACGGTCCCCGCAGTCCTAGAGCTGCGTCACCACGACAACCAACTCCCCGACATTTAACGGCGCTGACATGAGTTGAACCTGCAGAGAGCTGGGACGAGGCTCGGCTTTCCACTTACTTTCTCAGCTCTATGCAGTCATCCTGGGACACTCTGTGTGCTGTGGCTGCAGGCACATTTTGAAGCTTGGCATACCTGAAAAATAAAAACAAATCTCTTCTAATTTTAACTGCTGGCTCACGACTCTCATACTGTATTCTTCTTCTTCTTATGGTGTAAACTAACACCCGAATGGCCTGCAGTCTTTATACCTGTTGAGTAGGAGATCCAGCACCTGCTTGGTGGTGGCGAACGATCGGTAGGTGCAGAGGAAGATGGTGACGTAGGTGGAGTCTTTGCCCCTGAAGGCCGTCACCATGTACTCCACCAGCCTCTCCAGCGTGCCGGCCTTGATGGTCCGCACCTTGCAGGTCTCGTAGAGGCTCAGGGCAGAGTCTGTCTCCACGCCCAGCCATCGCTGCCCCTTGCTGGCTGACTGGTGAAGCTGCACCTTCCTCAGTGTGATGGTGAAGATGGCATCTTCTTCGGCCTCCTCCCCAATCTCCTGCGTTGAGCTCTGACACAGCAAAGAGGGGAAAATATGACGTTTTGGACTCCAACTACAATCTCAGTTTTTCATTGTTCTCCGAGGTCGATTACAGCAAAACCACAACAAGCATTGAAATTGTAGAAACAAGCTCCTCAAATGTCTGTTTTCCACAGATTAGAGCGTTGAGTTCAAGCATTTCTGCACCTCACCCCTTAATCATGACCGTCCATGTGACCTGGCTCTCTCCTTTTGCTCTCCCTCATTCTGAGTCATACTTTGTGAATCATGTGTGAGGCCAAACACAAACAACAAAGGCTTGTTGCTGAACAGAGCTTGCTGGATAACAGGGACTACAATGCAAGCTGCAACCTGCATATACCCACACTGGGAATTAACACAAGCTGCTTGTTGCATAAATGTGGCCTTTGTGGGTTGTTGCATGTCACAGTTACAGTATTTTGTTGCTGGTTTTTTCCTGAACATGGAAAACAAAGATGAAACACAATGTGGGAGACCACCACGGAAGCCGATGAGATCTTTCATCATCATGGAGCAACAAACGTCATGATATGAAATCTTTTTCATTACGCATGTATTATGCATCAGCACAGCTCATTCAACAACAACAACAACAACTAACATTAAAGAGACGGAAAACTAGTTTGTTTGTAAATTAAATGAGCAACTTCTGATCGACACTTGCTTTTTACGGTGAGTCTGACGTTTCATTTTACAGAGCACGGATTTGTTAGATTAACAGAATATTTAACTATGAAGTTTTTAACTCAAGTTAAAAAACAAACACAATAAAAGTTAAAAGAAAAAAAAAAACTTAAGGTACAGGAGGAAGTGAAAAAGAGCCTAGAGGGGAAACAGAAACAACACCGAAACAAAATGGAAACGAGACTAAAACTGACTGATTTCATAAGATTCGGTTCCGTTTGTACCAAGTTTAGGTGTAAGTATCAGCATCAAAGCAGGAGACAAGGGTGTAATCTTAAAGTAAACAATACCACAAATACAGCGTCACTGAAACAAGACGGATGATCAAACTCCATTCACAGAGTTCTTACATTTCTAAAACTGAAGACATCAAAATTTCAAGCTCCATACAAGCAACTGAAAACCTAAAGTATAAGAAGCCCACAGCTGCCCTTTATCGCTCAAGAAAAAGAAAACACTTTGTCCAACTCTGCACCACAGCCCACAAGCACTTGAATAAGTCATTTTGTTTGCAGTTAATCAGACGGTGGCGTGCGTAATCGTCAATCAGCAGTCTGTATCACTGCTGCATAAACGTAGTCGGGCGTCGAGGCCGCCACACATATAACTTAACAGTTAAGAGTTAAATCCAAGTGAATCACCGAGCCGAGGCTTTGACGGAGGAATGGCATGTGACGTGCCAAAGCCATCAGTCACGACCGCTTATCAGCGTATCCTTGGAGCATTAGTCATCGGAGTCCGGTGTGGCTCCTGCTTCACTGGCTGCTTTGTCCAGGATCTGTTTAACAAGTACCTCACATGTGCCTTTCTGTTCCCATGGAAACGGGCTCCAGTTTGGTGAAATGAGTCCAACAGTATCATCAAGCACTATGACACCAGATACAAGGTTTATGCTCTACAAAATATTCCTGCACTCACTGTTTTCAATGTGTACAAAAAAGAGGAAGAAACAGAATTGTGAAAAAGTTTAAATTTAGCTGAAGGGTGAAGACTGATGTGTTTATGAGTTTAGATTGATTCCTATTGATTTTCTGCATATAAGAACCATTTCTTACGGTACTAAAGAGAGTAAAAAAGACTTTGAACGGATTGTGGTGATGCTGATTCACTGAGTAGAGGGAGGGCTGTCCGGTGAAGAAACTGCAGAAAACAGACTCTCAGGTACACTAAACATGAACTTGAGTAATGTGCTGCAGAGGGAGGGTGTGTGACAGATACATGGGAGCAGAGGAGGCAAACTGTTGTAAATGCTGTGTAG
>CM026202.1:7256614-7331614 GCA_014839995.1 Xenentodon cancila | reverse complement strand
TCTCTGTCTGTCATGTCAAGTTGGTGAAGGCCAGTTGGGATTACCAACATTTTGTAAAGGATTGAGAAAAGACCTTCTGAAATCCATGAATACCCTATAAATATATGCATGAAAATAATATTCTTTCCTAATGATGCCACCTATTTTGTAAAGTGGACCAGTCCCTCCTGCAGCATGTTAGCTGAGCTCAATGCTCTTTACATCAGTGAAGTTGTTTCAGCAGATGACCGTGGGACCTTTGGGAATAAGGAAAATTATGTTTGATCACTCAAACTTATGAAGAGGAATATTTTTTCTTAGTTGGTGGTTATCATTTGAGTTCCCTCCTGCAGCAATGCAAAGTTAATTAAAACATGTATTTTTTTAATAAAGTGTCCATCTGTCTTGTCTTTTATTGTTAATTAGCACATAATTTAAACAAGGTCATACAAAATTTAAAAGCTGAGAGCTGAATAAGAGCTTTTAATAATTATGAGCTTCATGATCTGAATAGTCAACTAATGGTTTCAATAATCAATGACTAATTGACTATCAGAACAGTCGTTAGTTGCAGCTTCAGAGACCAGCTGGGATTAACAGTGAAGCGACACAATCAACAGACAGTCGGTCAAACCTCCACTGATGACGTCTCCAGCTGAGAGCAAAGCATTCAGCACAGCATTCAGCACAGCATTCAGCAAAGCATTCAGCAAAGCATTCAGCAAAGCATTCAGCAAAGCATTCAGCACAGCATTCAGCAAACAGCTGATATCAGACGTGTGCCGTGAGAAAAGCTTTCATAACGCTGGAGAGGAAAACCGTTCTGTCATACTGTTTTTTAAAATGACTACTTGATACAACTCTTCTATAAAACAAAGTAAATTTTTTATCTAAATTCTGCACAAATCTTTATTTGTAGTCTAGAAGCCCACATTTTTCTAACATGTAGATGAATTTTTGATCCTCAGCTTTCACATAATCCTGAGGTAACATGTTTATGTGAGAAAACAAACCTGCCATCGCTCCAACAAGACCTCACCCCAAGAGCCAAACGGCGCCCTAGGGGAGGGCAGAATAAGTCTTCCACTGGAAAGCCTTTTCTGAGACAACGTCTGAATGTGGATGGGCAGGGAAACTCCCGATGCAAAGAGACACGCTGCTCCTACACCAGTAAACAGCTCAACAAAGGCCACAACAGCACGTGTCCATTACAACCCTGTGGCACAAGCCTGTGACTTCCCCTCATGAACAAGACCGGCGAGAGCCACCGAGGTCATTTACAGGACGGGTACGAGACTAGGATGGGTTTTTTTTTGGTTTTTTAAACCAACCAGAAGCTCCATGGGACATTTTTATAGAACAAAATGGCCAATTTGTAATTTTATAGAAAAGACAGAAACGTGAATTGTGAATTCAGCGTAATGACTGGATGCGACTACGGCGCTGCACGCGTCGACTCGTCTTGTTCAGCAGCCTTCTCTTTGCCTCTGATCATTTAAAACACAAACATGCTCCTCTGCTACGAGGACACTGTTTTTTATTTTTATTTCTTTCATGTTCTGGATCGTTTTCTTACTAAACTAACAGCAAGCCTCATCGGGCTGCTGCTTTAGTCTCTCTTCCAGAACAAGCCTGATGGAGTCATCGACCGACTTGGCTGTGAAGACAAGTTTTGTGTAAAGAAAAAAAAAGAAGATTTTTTTTGGTTGTTTTTGTTAAAACATTATTTCAACCTGTTTTCCTGCAATCACATATAGTAGTAGACCTATTTTTTATGTCAATGTAAATTAAAAGAGACAGAAATAACCAAATAAAGCACACCAGTGGAGGAAGTTAGTTTGCTTAAGTTCCTTTCACACTCAACTCACTCGTACTTTCTTTGTTTTATTTATTTTAAATCATCACATTTATCTGTTGTTGAGAAACTTCAGCTCAAGATCTAGAGTGAAACTTAAAATAGACCATATCTGTGTAGATGCTCGGAGTCGTAGAAGGCTTAAACGTTTCCATTAAACCAACATGCAAACTCAACACAGAAAGACTGCTGCTGGGAATCGAACCAGGAACCTTCTTGCTGTGAGGCAACAGTGCTGACCACTAAACCACTGTGCTGCCTTAAAAAAAAAAAAAAGAAGTATATTGGTTAGTAAAATTCTTCATACCAAGATAGAAAAGTTACGGCATGAGAGAACATTTGCACACCTTAAGACTGCTGCAGAAAGTTTCTACATTTGCCTTTTATTGCAGATGTTTTGCTCATCATAACCTCAAGTAGGTGATTTACTAACAGAACCTAGAATCCTCCATGTGCTTCTGATATCCTTCAAATATGCCTAAAACGTCTGCAAACGGCTTCTAAGAGGCCCAAATGCATCTCTGTTGAAACAAATCAACCATTTAGTTGCTGGTGGTTTGTTTTAAAATGCCAGAATAAGATGAAAACATTCGCATCAAATTGGATACGCGGTGACAGTCACATGGTCACAACCGTAGAGTCGGCATTCGAGCAGAGCAACAAACGGCAGCAGTCCACCGGACACGCGGAGAAGCTCGAGGAAAGATCTGAGAGTGAAAAACAAAGCCTCTCAGCTGAGTTAAGACAGGCCACAGTGCAGAAAAGACCTCCATTCACAACCCCCTCCTCCTCATCCACCACAGGAGCAAGATAATCCCGCTGAAGCAAATCCCTCCAGAACCTTCTCCCCGTTATGTCCTTCTGAGCTGCAACCAACTCAGACACAAACAATTCTTGCGAAAGCATTCAGTCAGGACTTTGTTTTCAAAAAGGTTGAGATATCTGCTGTGTCTTTTGGACAGATGACTTAAGATCCCACGTGACAGTGACATCAAACACGGTAAATGGCTCCACAGTGAGAAAAGCTCAGGAAATGTTCTCTCTTTTTCTGTCAAAAGGGAGATTGAAAATTTCCCAGAATCCTCTAGAAAAACTGAAGTGATCTTCCTTGGTTGGTTGTGTTGCAACATCACGCCACCAGAGTTCATGGGTATCTGAAGACCAGCGCTCTGCTGCAGCTCGACACCACTTTGAACAAAATTGTTTTTTATCACAACTCACCCTGAAAGAAATCCTCTAATCCTCTATTTCCTATACTGACGTAAGGAAAACTAAAGTCCACTTTTTTTTAATCTTCAAAATTCACAGAAAATGTGCTCGATAAAACAAAAACAAAAAACTGAATAATTTGCCATTTACAGGACTTAAACCGTGTCAGATCTGATGTTGATGCTGTCTTGAGATCTAATTTTAGCCACATTTTAATTCGGCTCAGATGAGAATCTCAAAAGGGAAACTCCACGCAGCTCGTTGCTGCTGAGGCCGATTAGAAACCCGCAGGTTTCTGTCACATGGAGGAACTGCAACTCCGCTACCATGTTTGTAAAGTTCTTTTACATAAGACTGGTCCAGAAAATGAGAACGTCCCAGACACAGAGACAGACAGCAAGAGCAGAATCAAAAAATTTAAAGGGAAGTGGGAGAATTCAGTATTTTTCCAGGCGTCAGGCCTTCACATTCCTGCCGCTGTCTGTTCCTGTCATTCCGTCTGCCGCTTCGATCAAACACCCGGCTACTCCACTTTCCTCAGCGTGAACCACAGAAACAAAAGTGTCTGTGTGCCGAGTCGGACAGCCAGGCTTCTGTTTCTCAGCGCGTTGCTCAACAAAACTTCCGCCTGCACTTCGGTCATTGTTCAGATTAAGTAAGAGCTCATCACATCGCCCCCCACTCCTTACTGTATATTTGGATCAAGTGGATGAAAATAGTGTAATCTATACCCACAGGACATGAAGAAATCTCTAATTCAGTGCTGTGCACCGTTGTGTTTTGATTGTGTTTCAGGTTGTGTCTTCCATGAGGGACAACTGGAGCTGAACTGTGTCATTATGTCATTAGTCTAGGACTGCTTGTAAGCTTGGTTGGGTCACAGTTGGCACCGAGGACACGCAATCATGTTAAGGAGAACAGCAGCTCTGTGTTTCTTGTTTCACAGTCACTTTCTTCTAGAAGTTAAAAAACTTCCAAACCAACTGTTTTTTTTTGTTTATTTTGTTGGTTTTTTTACTGGTCAGCCTCACAGAGCTGTGGCCTCGCTGCTGTTGGCTGCTCTTGATGCAAACTGAGTCTAACTGAATGAGGCGTCAGTTTGGAGTGTCTCATGTTCAAGGCCTCGAGGCTGACTCAATCAGCAGCAGTTTATTGGATTTACAGAGGAATTTTAGGTCACTTTTTACCCCACTAATTCTAATGTTTTGATATTGGATGGCATCACTTATAAGTGCGTCTTCAGAAACTGTTTGGCTTGTGTATGTCTGTGTCAGTTGGTTTCTTTGCTCCAATAAAAATACAATTAAAGTGGGAATATGTAGTCATGTGTAACCAAACAAATCCTAAAAAATAATTTAAATTTACAAAACTTTCATATAAAACATACTCATTCACGACTAACATATATCTTCCTGAATATAACTCAAAATATACCTGTAACCTTGAAAATGTATATTAAAAAAATCACTATTGTTTTAACTAAAATTAGTAGAAAAAGTTTTAAAAAAAACCTGTTTGGTAGATTTGTTTTTGCAGCTATGCTTCTTGTCAGTGATGCTGATGGAAAGTCTGTTTATTTCCTTTTTTTAAGTGGCGCTACATTAGAAGGGAACGCATTTGTGGGAGGAGCCTCAGAGCTGAGTATGTGGGTTGCGCCCAGGCAAGATTTGCCAAATCTTCATTGCCAATTTTGCCAGACTCTTGTTTGGTGGATTGGATGATTGAAGTTTAAAGAAACAACACATATTGGCAGTTTAACAATTTAACCATTTAAGAAACAGGAGCCTCAATAATGTGTGGAAGAGCCAAACTGCCACAACAGCCTGGCACTTCCTCACACGCTGCTGTGGGGGGGCATCCCACTCTTAAACCAGCGGTTGTCGCCAAGAAGACGACCGCTTCCTCACCCTCTCAGCACTTAGGTACAGTCAAGTCAGGGAGTGGTGGCCTAGTGGTTACAGTGGGGGACCCAGGTTCAAACCCAGGGCTGCCCACAATGGTAAATCACTGGGGGCCCCTGAGCAAGGCCCTTAACTCCCAATTGCTCCCCGGGGCGCTGCCCTGCTAGCAGCCCCACTGCTCACTAGTGAAACTAGTTGATGGGTTAAAAGCAGAGACTAATTTCGGTGCATCGTACATACAGCGTGTGCACGATGTCCACACTGACAAGAAAAAAAAAAAAAAGTCAAGGTTTGCAAGGCGACATGGCCGATGGCTCTCTGCCCAGGCAGTCCGGAACAGACCACTCGCAGTTATAGGGCTGCCAGGAGCCCTGCCATGACTCCCCGTCACCATCAGGCCCATTTGCGTTGGTGCTGGCAACAAATGCACTGGAAGCTGAACATGTGGAGGAACATTATGTTCAGCGACAAGTCCAGATTCTGCTTCCATCATCTTAGGAAAGTTTGACCATACGATCCAAGTGTGGAGAAGACTTGGAGAACGATATGCTGAGATACTGATAGGAGTAACATCTTTTGGTGGAGCCAATGTGATGCTGTGGGGCGGCATCCATCTCCATCACTGGAAAAATGAGGCTCTTCATCATTGAAGGCATCTCAAGGCAGAGATATCGAGATGAGATTCTGCAACCAGTGGCAATCCCATAATCGATACAGTCTGGGACCGAACTCTATCCTCCAACACAACAACGCTCACCCCCACAGACCAGGGTTTATCAGAGACCACCTTCAGAATTTGGGAGTGGAGAGCATGGAATGACCTGCCAGCAGTCCAGACCTTAACCCCATTGGACACTTGTGGGATCAGCTTGGGTGTGCCGTTCATGCCAGAGTGGCTGACTTGCAACAAATGCTGGTTGAAGAATGGGATGCCGTCCCACAGCAGTGAGACCAGGCTGGTGACCAGCATGAGGTGGTCTCCTGCTTCTGGAGACTCTTCATCCCACCGTCACCCTCGCTCCGTCTTCTGGGAGACATTCCACCGTTATTCTCACCAAACAAGAGTCAAAGTTGTTTGGCATTCACAGAGAAGATTTGGAAAATCTCAGCTCTGCTGCTCAACATACAAAGTAGTTCCTTACAAATGTGGCAAAAGGGAAATAAACAGGCTTTCCAACAGCATAAGATTTATTGCCAAGAAGCATTGTTACAACAAAGAAATAATCCACCAAAAACAAATTTCCTTACTTTTTGTGCCAAGTTTACTTTGCAAATCAAATACTTATCTTTAAAAGGGGACCTATAATGAAATAAAGTTATTTTTCTGCGCTTGGGAGCACATTTTTGCATTGAATTGACTACCATTTAAAAATTCAAACATAAAACAATCCTATTTAGTTTGGGGTCTCATTGGTCTGAAAATATGCCTTTCAGTGAGCCGTCTAGATCTGTAGTTTACTGCAGAAATCACAGATCAGAGTAAGATTATCAAGCTTTCCCATTTTTAATTCAACATCACACCCTGCAGCATGTGCCGTTTCTTTCAAGAAGGAGGCCTACAACTTTGTTGCTTTGTATCTTCAGGAAACTTCAGGAAATTGTGTGGTTTGGAGCACTCGTTGGGAAACAATGAACATGTGAGGTGACAGCGGGAGCTTCTATGAAATCACTTTGCAGGTATCATTAACTCTGCTCATCTCTTTCTGTTCATCAGCGACTCCAGCAGCTCCACTTCTACAGCCTGCAGCTCGTCTGAGAGGAAACCAAACCAGACGTTTGTTCTTGGTCCCACAACGCCAGAGGAAGAAATGCACTGCTGTCCTACTTTTGTAAGTCGTAAAAACCTAAAAGCACTGCAATAGTGTTTTCTTCGGTACGACGAGCAGCCGTCTCAAAACCAGCTGCGGAGCAGCCGAGCTGCGATACGGAGAACCCTCCCACTCCCTTTCTGCCTCTGTACGTACACACCAGACGCTGAGCTGCGACTACGGTGTCCTGCCTTGAACAGAGTGCATGAAAAAAGCAGCAGATCCCGAGTCCCCTTTCTGGCCTCGTGTATCTGAAACATCTGACCTGGAAGGTGCTCAGGTGGCTGCAGACCAGCAGTTTTATTGTCTAGGCTTTATTCTGTACTGCTTGTATCCACATTTTCATACATTGGGAAACTATCCTGTAAACCGACCACTTCACCTTTTGTTTCAACACCTCCCTCGTTACGATAGAGCAGTAAAGTGCCTGCATCACTATAGTTTACTGTTAATTAAAGCAACTAATCAGTAATGAGGAATACTGATTTTCAAAGTGAAACGGGTTGTGTTTCTCAATGTGCTTTAAGACTTTTAGGTTATGGGAAAGAAAGCTACTTTAACTCAGATAGGATGTCTCATTAAAAAAGTTATTAAGCAGTAGAAATGATGGGTATTTTCAATAACTCCTTTCTTATTCACTAGAAGTTTCAGTCAGGCCATAACTTTGAAAAAAGTACGCTAAAGATGGCTTCATAAGTCTTTTGTTGATCAAACACTTTCCCAACCTTTCGTGACCTATGACAACACAAAAAATCAGGTAAAGAGATACTGACAATAACTGGGGGGATGCAGCTTCATTGTTCTATTATTAACCCCATGCTGCAGTAACTTTATCTTACTGAAAACCTCCATTTCAAAGCCACTTGAACCCCTCAGCTATACGATACAGCAGACAGTTTGATGCGCTTGCTATTTGGATGGAGCCAGAGGGATCAACAAACGACTGGACCGACCCACCTAGGCCACCGGGACAAGACAGTCCTCACACTGTAACAGAATCTCTGCCTTGCACGCTGCCGTGCAGGAGGATGGAAAGAAAGACGGCGATTGTGGAGGAAACCTCTCTGCCACTGCAGGAGGGGGATTAGGCATTTGTAATTGTGTTAGAGCAGAGGATTAGATTAGAGCAGAGAGACGAAGCACAACAGGTTAGTTGGAGACAAGAGACGCCGGCCCAAACTAAGACTAACAGAGTTGGGCTGGGAGGGGGGGCAGTTTGAATCATTGTGGGATATCAAGTCCACATCTGATTGATGACAAACAGACATCTAAAAGAAAACACATTATCCTGTTCGAGGGGACAGATGGATGGGTGTCTCCATGTGGTATCAGTTACAGTTTCATCATCACCCAATCCCAGGCTTTGCATAAGCAATAAATATGATTACTCATCCTCCCTCTTTATCTGATCAAACGTGTGGGATGTGTGGAGCACAGTGATGGAGAATGTTCCATGTAATCCATGACAGCAGAAAACATCAAAGAGAGCAGCAAAGCCTCAATCTTTAGGTTCAAAAATATATTAAAAAAAGGAGAGATCTAGCGGTCAAACTTACAGTCTGATTGATTTTTCAGACCACGATATTTCAATGGATGGTGGTTTAAAATCACTGTTTTTTGTGGAGAGAAAATAATCAAGTCAATGAACCTTTACAATGAATATCCAGTTCATGAGATGATGAGGGTGGGGTCTGCATGCAGACAGTCAAACACACAGTTACATGCTTGCTGCCATGTAGTCATATTTCAAACAGTACAGAGACGAAGGAAACTGCTGCCACAACTCTGAACAAACGTCATCATTTGTACAAAAACTGATGACGTTAATCATAGGTAATCCTACCAATCTATTATTAATTCTCTGTGTCAGGCTGCAGACGCATGCTGCCCACATGTTGGATAAATATTACGCCGTTTTCCTGCAGAACTCTTATTTCTATTGGTATTTGGATCTGAAACTTCTTGTTGATTTTAGGACTGTGTAGCTATGGCAACAGCTTGCCGCCTTGCCACAGCAGACTTCATTCTTACGTGCATGTTTCAAGGCCAACTCCGAGTTTGTGCCTTTAAGCTTCGGGATCCTAAAGTCCTCAACACACGCTCTATTATAAGTGCTTGTGTCGCCATGAGGAACGGCAGCCGCATTATACAGCCTGTTACAAATAGCCTGTAAGGGAAGTAGATATTTAATGGTAAATAAGCATCCATGCTGCAGTGAGAACAGACTAAGCTACATATTTTGGGTTGCATGTGGACATCCAGAGCGGTCAATGCGAAACCACAGACTCTGGCAGGCAAAAATAAATAAAAAGCATAACATAAAAAATCTTTGTTACACTCTTAAGAGAGCCTTAACTATAGCCAGAGAACATTTCCTCTTCTGATAAACAGTGATTATGTAACCGTGTTAAATTTTATTATTCACAGCTACTAACAGAAGAATACATGCTTAGTTTTCCTGCGTCTTTCAATCCACCCAAATACCTGTAGCTCATAGCAATGATCAGACAAAGCAAGACACTTGCAAAGCCAGTTGTGGCACTTATTTTCAACCACTTTTAGAGGAGTGTCTTGCCGAGGACACTCCAACGCACGAAGCAGCTGGGTATCAAAACAAACATCTTCAGGTCTGAAAGACAAACACTCTACCACATGAAGCACAGATGGAATGAACAAATATGGAGTTCCCCCAACAGCTGACATTTAACATCCAAGCAGCCCCACAGAAGACGGCAATAAAACATTTGTGATTAGACCTACTTAGGAGCGCCAATATTTCGTGTGGTTTGGTGAGATATGACTCAGTGGCAGCTGCAGGGGTGGGTTTCTATCGGCATGAGCTTGAGCTGAATGACTGCGTACAGAGAGGAGCGATAACCACAAGGGTGAAACCTGCAAAAAAGCAAGTCATTCTGTAACAGAAAGCTTGTGCCAACCTCAGAGGAGTCTCCAAAGTCATGCAACGTCTCACCGCTGTACATTTGACAACATGAAACGTTAGGCCTCCTCTGTGCTGTTCACCTAGGCTCATTTTTCACTGACAAGCAAAATAAACTGCACGGACTTTCATCTAATAAGGCGTTACAGAGGAAAACATCGTCTCAGAGCATGCTATTGTATCACAGTTCATCATTTATGATTCAAGACAAGTAAAGAGGTTCAAGGCAACTCTAGTGGTGTCAGCAACGAGATCGTTTTAGACAATCTTATGACGCCTAGTGGTAAATAACCCCCGTAATAAAATCGGCCCTCCACCCAGAAACAACAATGAACCTCCCGCCGTTCTTTCAGTCGTTCCTCTGCTTCATCATCCTTCCAGTCCCAACACAACAAACCCTCCTCAACTATCGGACCCCGGGGTCCCTCGTCCCCGCAGCTCCTTCCCCATCTTCCCCATCTTCCCCATCACCTCTAACAGCGGCAGGTCCGGGTCCAGGTGGGTGAAGCTGTGTAGGACCACCGGGCTGCGGTCCTCGACAACCTCCAGCTTCACGCCGTCCCAAATGTTCCGCACCCTCCACGACGAGTCGAACATCTCGAGCAGCTGTCCCGGCTTGACGCCGCGCGCCTCGGATTGCATCCCCGGAAAATAGACCATGGATGCCCGCGGAGCCGCGCGTCTGTTCACACCAACGGGAGCGACATTTTTTACACGTCCAGTTTTAAAAACAAGGCGTCACTGATGCGGTCCGAGGTGAAATCAGCTCTGCCGGATCATCGCTGCGGCGTGAGGCATTCGGGATAATCATGACTCACGCTGGGGGTTTTCTAAACCCCGCCCCTAGCTTAATGATGCATTCCAAACAATCGGAAACATCAGGAACTTTACAATTAAACAAAGCGAAGTTTCAACTTTCAACCTTACTTTATCACTTCTCTGTGTGAAACCGGAACGTTTGAATTTTATCCAGATATTCAATTGTTTTGTTATGTTTGTGTTTACTGAAAGTAGTTCCATAACTTCGGTCACGTGTTGATCATTGTAAGCGGCTCTTGAAGTGTAAAAATAAAACTGTATGTTAAAATATCAGTTTAAAATATGTTTAAAGTTATAACAGATTCATCTTATTCAGGACTGCCTAGCACAAACATCCTCCCGTCCTTACTTTCAGCAAAAATAATCCAAAACAGTCTCGTGACCTCAGGTTCAGGGTTTTGTTTTTGTCTCTCTATGATTAAAAATATATTTGACACCGATAATCTGCGGAACGACCAGTCTTGTCCGAAAACCCATGTTACATTTTATATCATAGGCAGCCTCTTTATGCCTATTTTGACAGTGATATTACAAGAAGAAAGGCTTACGAGGTGTCCTTGAAGGCAGCGTTAACGCCCCCACTCTTATGTCATGCCTTTGGGAAATGATGCTTTTGTTGTTTCTGCTCTCACCACGGCAGCAGGACAGAATGGGAAGGAAAACACACTCAAGTGCTCAAATCACATACGTACACTGAAGCAGCAGGAGCTCTAACATCGGAAAGTCGCACAATACCTTTAACCAATACACTATATTTGACTATGACTTAAATGCGTATTTCCATTTTAACATTTTCCAACCTCTGCTTGACACTGATCTGCATCACACAGGTGGATTTTACGAACCTTTTACGCTATTGTCCACACATTCAACAAAAACTTTGATTTATCTATTTATGCTTCGGTTACATAAAACATACTACATATTCAGATGAAAAAAATATCCAGTGTAAGTTTTTCTTTTTTCATTTTAATGAGTTTAGTCTTCATCAAATACAATTTTAACACACTTTAATACTAATAAATCTTAATGCAAATAAAATAGATTTAGTAAGTTTCTTTTGGTGCTATAACCTGATTAAAACAAACATTTAACTGAACAATACACTGGCTGATTAATTCCTTTCTTAATCGAATAGTTTGTAGAAAGTAAAAAAAAAACCAAGTTGGGGTTTTTTTGGTTTTCGTTTTTGTTTTTTGAGCCAGTTATAGTCAAGACGCATTTCGTCACTCTAAAATCCAAAAACATTTAACTTGAACGTTAATACAAATGTGGAAACTTAAAATGTTGGAACCTGTCAGTTCATGACAGGATTAATGGATTAATGGATTAATGGATTCTCAAAAATCACATTTTGAATGGGTGGTCTGCTGAACTTGTGTTTTTCCACAGCTAGTGAAATAAAACTGAATCAAAGGTCAAGTACATTAAAAAACACCAACAGGAGCTCTACGGCCTATTGAATAAAGACTACACAATCTGTAGTTTTCTTATTCTCTCTAATTAGTATATAATTAGATGCTAACTGCATTTTTTGGCTGTGTATTTTTGTAAAGATAAATCCAATTCATACAGTTTTATGTCTTTTATGTTATTATTATTTTTTATTACTTTAATTATGGGTGTCTCACACACTGTTGGGAATTTGTCTAAAACAAATGGATAATTTAAAATACAAATGTTTTGTTAATTACATTCAGGTCAAGTCTAATTTAAAGTTAGTCCTTAGAGGCTGCCACTTTCCCCCAAACAGAGCAGGATCTCCTCAGATTGATTCCTGCTCTCTAGGAGGCTCGTTGATTTAATGCCCGACACTACCCCCTTCTGGTCCGTGTAAGAAAAATAGGTCATACGTGACTATAATCTGAAGAAGACTGCTGCCAAGCTGTTAAAATGTTTACAAACTCAAATCACTTCAGCCTGTTTAAATGAAATGAACAAAACAGGTTTCCTTCGGCTTCTTTCTGTTTGTGCAGCATGCTTTTAAAAGACAACTGCATAATCCAAACTCGTATTTCACACAGGTGCATTTACAGGAAACACAGGAGTTAAAGCAATTTAGCAAATTTATGCAAAAACATCTGCTGCACCAGCTGAGGCTGAATCTGACCACAACATGTCTGACCCCAAAGACCTTTCTCATCACTTTATAACACACAATCTGCAGCTGCTGGAGGGGAAAAGACAGCGGGACAAAAGAAGGGGAAGAGGAGGGTACTGAAGGACTGATGTGAGCTTCTAGAGTCTATACTGATTATATAATCTTGTATTTCAGTTGTCAAAAATATACTTAATGCAATTTTTCAAAAACTCAACATTGGTCAACACTGATGTAAAAGTCTCTAGAGGAGCATTTGAACCAACGCAGCGCTACAAAAAAGAAGACGAATACAATTACAGTATGTGCTCTCAGTCTTTGTGACATTACAGAAAAGTATGTTATTAATCCCCAAGTCAGACATGAATGCCTGAAACAAGCACCAAGTCTGTACAATTAGGTTTCAAAGTAATAAAGAATGAGCAGTGAGACACTGGGGATACGTTTGCTGAGGAGCAAACTTTGTTATAAGTGTAACAGGCAGTTTAGGTGTGGTAGGGTCAGATAAAGGTCTTCTACTTGGACTGCGATGCTCATGACATCAAGATGTTTCCATCTAAGCGGATACATGTGGTCTGAACAAGATACGCGTTTTGAAAGCTGTTGAAGAAAGTTGGTCATTGTGATGTGTTTAACAGTCTTATATTCAAGACAGTTATTGTTCAGAAATGAAAACATTCTTGGAAGGTATTTTTGTACTGAGAAGAAAGGACCCACAATTCACTGAGTACCTCCAAAGTATGTGAAAGTGAAAAACTGGAGTCCACTGGATATATATATACCAGCAGCAGATGTTTAAAAACATCAACATTAATACTCGTCTGCCAGAGAGGCATACTTGGGCTGAATGTCTAAAAATCTCAGCACTTGGAGGGCCGGACAACTCCTGACTGTGATTTAAGAGAAGCTCTTCTTCCTTCTGCTGGAAATCAGCTTCGGAGGATGCTGTGCTGCTGCTGTGGTTCTGGACGATGCTTTAACATGTTTGGCTGTTGCCTAAAGAGGATGACGCTCACAGCCTGCCTGCATTGATCTCTTGCTCTCTCACACATGCACAAAGAAATATAAACGCATTTACACAGCAGCAGAGTTAAGAAGCTCTCCCCACCCACAGAAATGAGGCGAGATTCAACGTCAGCAACCTCAACTGGTTGGAGATTTCCATCACAACAAGGTTAAAAAAGAAATCAGGGCAGTGACATCAGAGGTTATTCTTGTTCTGGTGACACTGAGCGACTCTGAGTTTTCTTTTTTCTTCTCATTTTTCCAATCAAGGTACCATTTAGCAATGCATTACCCCTTCCTCCCCCACCCGTAGTGAAGGTTCGCTGGCCAGCACTGGAGGCCTGTGGTTGAACTGAGCTGCTGCCAAGCGCACAATGTTCCCCAGAGCGCCACAAAAAAAGTCTGGAGCAAATAAAAGCCAACGAGACTGCCAGACTCGCATATGGGGTAGGTTGCGCAACAGGGAGGAAAAGGCACAGATAAAACAAGAGTAAACTGATAAAAAAGACAAAGATATACAGCCTGTATTAAAGCCTGCTCACAAATATCCTCCGCATGAACTAAATCACCCTGTATTAATGAAGTTACTTCAGGTTTTAACCTAATTATATAAAGGCTCCTTATTGTAACTGGTAAAGGTGCAACAATGAATATGTTTATATAAATGATAAACTTAGTAACTCTGCTCTGTATTCAGCTTTTATCCTCCTCCAGTTCATTGTTTTTGCTTTGCTTTGCTTGGTATTTATGACTTTGGTTCAGTTTTCTTACAGCTTCTAATAAAGCCAACCGAACTACCAGCCTCGCAACCAGAACGCAGAAAAACAGACGACCTTAGAACGCAAGTGCAACTTCAGGGATTTAACCTCCTAGGAACTGGTGCACAAATATGTGGACATCACACGTCTTTTCTGTCTGCAGCAAGAAAAAAACTGCACCAGGTCACCAGGTCTCAGGAGTTAAATGTTTGTCGTATATGATTGAGAGGAGACAAAATCACAGACGTTGATTAGTCAGAACAAAGACCTTTGTTTATTCTGTCAACACACGACCCAAAATATCCCAAAAGTCTTCAACAATACGGTTTAAAGGTAGGTGATAGGGGTGTAACGACGCATCGATTCACTGATTTAATATTGAATGATACATTAGCACTGATATAAAACGAAAAATATCACACACCGATATATGTAATCCTCATCAATACATGTTATTGAGTGGCGATTTTTAATCTATTTTTATTAATAAAACAAAGTTGTATACATTTAAATGCCTATAATAACCCAGGAATTCATTATTTATTTGTTAATTTATTCATTCACTTGGAGCATCGGGGAGGACAAGATGCCAGCGCAGCAAAAGAGGTCATTGATGTCACGTTCATGCACTTCTGCTGCAGCTAAGACGTCATACATTCATCTACGGGACATCAGTCCGTGTTTTTGAGGCAGATTCCTGACATACTCACGCACTTTTGTAACAAATATAACCGATGACTGAGTCCAAATCACTGTTTGTTTTGATGTTGATTCTCACTGATGCAGCGTTAGTTCTGGTTGCAGATTGTTTTTGAAAGACTTTTGTGTTGAATATGATGTATTACAAATCTGAAGTGAAAAAAGAACCAAATAAAGAAAAACTATAATATAATATAGGTAGTTTGACAGCATGAGACTGTTTGAGACTGGTGTTAAGGAACTTTTGCTAAACTTTATCAACGTTATTATACTGAAATTTATATATAACTTGTACATACAACCGTCCATCCGTCCATTTTCTATACCCGCTTATTCCTTTGCAGGGTCACGGGGGTCAGCCGGAGCCCATCCCGACTCTTTACAGGCGAGGGGCAGGGGTCCACCTGGACAGGTCGCCAGTCCATCACAGGACCACATACAGAGTCAAACAACCGTGTACACTCACTGGTACATACTTGTTTACATAAGAGAAAACTTTTCATATGAGACTGAAACGTTTTCAGAAAACTGAAAAGTTATCTTTACACTCCTCCACCCCTTGTTTATAGCTTTAATTCAGGGTGAAAATAAGAGAAGAGACAAAAGACAAAACTAGTAAATGTCTTATACAGTATGTTGTAAGAGAGATTGGACTGATGAATAATATAAAGAGAAACATTTTGCAAATGTCAAACAGTGCTAAACTCCTTTTGTTGTTCAGTATGTCAAGATTATACTTAAACAAAAGCTAATTTATTTGTTAAGGGAAAAGAAATCAGCAAAAATAAAGACAACAAAGCCAGGCTGAAATCTCCAAGTATCAGCATGACTGGTGCGTTGTGACATGAGCTCTGCAAGCATCTGTAAAGGGATAAAACATTATACAGCTGACAAAAAAAACAAAGACAGGTGAACTTTGTTAGTGGACAGAAACTCATAGCTCCTCTGTATCCGGGGTGCTAAGAAGTGGCTTCACAGTAACATCATCTATCATCGTCTGACATCGTCTGACATCGTCTGACATCGTCTACCATCGTCCGACATCGTCCGACATCGTCTGACATCGTCTGACATCGTCTACCATCGTCTACCATCGTCTACCATCGTTTACCATCGTCTTGACATCGTCTACCATCGTCCGACATCGTCTAACATCGTCTGACATCGTCTACCATCGTCTACCATCGTCTACCATCGTCCGACATCGTCTGACATCGTCTGACATCGTCTACCATCGTCTACCATCGTCTTGACATCGTCTACCATCGTCTGACATCGTCTAACATCGTCTGACATTGTCTTGACATCGTCTACCATCGTCTACCATCGTCTACCATCGTCTTGACATCGTCTTGACATCGTCTACCATCGTCTGACATCGTCTAACATCGTCTGACATCGTCTTGACATCGTCTACCATCGTCTGACATCGTCTGACATCGTCTTGACATCGTCTGACATCGTCTTGACATCGTCTGACATCGTCTACCATCGTCTACCATCGTCTTGACATCGTCTGACATCGTCTTGACATCGTCTACCATCGTCTGACATCGTCTAACATCGTCTGACATCGTCTACCATCGTCTACCATCGTCTTGACATCGTCTACCATCGTCCGACATCGTCTAACATCGTCTGACATCGTCTACCATCGTCTTGACATCGTCTACCATCGTCTGACATCGTCTGACATCGTCTAACATCGTCTGACATCGTCTTGACATCGTCTACCATCGTCTGACATCGTCTGACATCGTCTAACATCGTCTTGACATCGTCTAACATCGTCTGACATCGTCTACCATCGTCTTGACATCGTCTACCATCGTCTGACATCGTCTAACATCGTCTGACATCGTCTAACATCGTCTACCATCGTCTACCATCGTCTTGACATCGTCTACCATCGTCCGACATCGTCTGACATCGTCTGACATCGTCTTGACATCGTCTACCATCGTCTACCATCGTCTGACATCGTCTACCATCGTCTTGACATCGTCTACCATCGTCTGACATCGTCTACCATTGTCTAACATCGTCTGACATCGTCTACCATCGTCTAACATCGTCTGACATCGCCTGACATCGTCTACCATCGTCCGACATCGTCTACCATCGTCTGACATCGTCTACCATCGTCTGACATCGCCTGACATCGTCTGACATCGTCTACCATCGTCTGACATCGTCTACCATCGTCTTGACATCGTCTACCATCGTCTGACATCGTCTAACATCGTCTGACATCGTCTACCATCGTCTGACATCGCCTGACATCGTCTACCATCGTCCGACATCGTCTACCATCGTCTGACATCGCCTGACATCGTCTGACATCGTCTACCATTGTCTAACATCGTCTGACATCGTCTACCATCGTCTGACATCGTCTACCATCGTCTTGACATCGTCTACCATCGTCTACCATCGTCTAACATCGCCTGACATCGCCTGACATCATCTACCATCGTCCACCATCGTCCGACATCATCTGACATCATCTGACATCGTCTGACATCGTCTACCATCGTCCACCATCGTCCGACATCATCTGACATCGTCTGACATCGCCTGACATCGTCTACCATCGTCTACCATCGTCTTGACATCGTCTGACATCTACTTGACATCGTCTACCATCGTCTGACATCGTCTACCATCGTCTTGACATCGTCTACCATCGTCCGACATCGTCTAACATCGTCTGACATCGTCTACCATCGTCTTGACATCGTCTACCATCGTCTGACATCGTCTGACATCGTCTACCATCGTCTAACATCGTCTGACATCGTCTTGACATCGTCTACCATCGTCTGACATCGTCTGACATCGTCTAACATCGTCTTGACATCGTCTAACATCGTCTGACATCGTCTACCATCGTCTTGACATCGTCTACCATCGTCTGACATCGTCTAACATCGTCTGACATCGTCTAACATCGTCTACCATCGTCTACCATCGTCTTGACATCGTCTACCATCGTCCGACATCGTCTGACATCGTCTGACATCGTCTTGACATCGTCTACCATCGTCTGACATCGTCTACCATCGTCTTGACATCGTCTACCATCGTCTGACATCGTCTACCATCGTCTACCATCGTCTGACATCGTCTGACATCGCCTGACATCGTCTGACATCGTCTGACATCGTCTAACATCGTCTGACATCGTCTACCATCGTCTAACATCGTCTGACATCGTCTGACATCGTCTTGACATCGTCTGACATCGTCTGACATCGTCTACCATCGTCTGACATCGTCTACCATCGTCTGACATCGTCTGACATCGTCTACCATTGTCTAACATCGTCTGACATCGTCTACCATCGTCTAACATCGTCTGACATCGCCTGACATCGTCTACCATCGTCCGACATCGTCCGACATCGTCCGACATCGTCTGACATCGTCTACCATCGTCTGACATCGCCTGACATCGTCTGACATCGTCTACCATCGTCTGACATCGTCTACCATCGTCTTGACATCGTCTACCATCGTCTGACATCGTCTAACATCGTCTGACATCGTCTACCATCGTCTGACATCGCCTGACATCGTCTACCATCGTCCGACATCGTCTACCATCGTCTGACATCGCCTGACATCGTCTGACATCGTCTACCATTGTCTAACATCGTCTGACATCGTCTACCATCGTCTGACATCGTCTACCATCGTCTTGACATCGTCTACCATCGTCTACCATCGTCTAACATCCCCTGACATCGCCTGACATCATCTACCATCGTCCACCATCGTCCGACATCATCTGACATCGTCTGACATCGTCTACCATCGTCCGACATCATCTGACATCGTCTGACATCGTCTACCATCGTCTACCATCGTCTACCATCGTCTACCATCGTCTACCATCGTCTACCATCGTCTACCATCGTCTACCATCGTCTACCATCGTCTGACATTGTCTACCATCGTCTGACATTGTCTGATATCGTCTGACATCGTCTACCATCGTCTGACATTGTCTACCATCGTCTGACATTGTCTGATATCGTCTGACATCGTCTACCATCGCCTGACGTCATCTGACATCACCTGACGTCATCTGACATCACCTGACATCGTCTACCATCGTCTACCATCGTCTGACATCGTCTACCATCGTCTGACATCGTCTGACATCGTCTGACATCGCCTGACGTCATCTGACATCGCCTGACGTCATCTGACATCACCTGACATCGTCTGACATCGTCTAACATCGTCTGACATCGTCTGACATCGTCTGATATCGTCTACCATCGTCTGACATCGTCTGACATCGTCTGACATCGTCCGACATCGTCTACCATCATCTGACATCGCCTGACATCATCTGAAATCGCCTGACATCGTCTGACATCATCTGATATCTTCTGACATCGTCTGACATCGCCTGACATCGTCTGATATCGTCTGACATCGTCCGACATCGTCCGACATCGTCTACCATCATCTGACATCGCCTGACATCATCTGACATCGCCTGACATCGTCTGACATCGCCTGACATCGTCTGATATCTTCTGACATCGTCTGACATCGTCTGAGCACTGCAGTCCTCAGTCTTACTGCTCTGCCTGGAGTCTGTCTGTTCAGCTCAGAAACTCAAGAAGATGAGGACAAATATTATCAGAATTGCACCAATGGAAATATGAGGCTCTGGCAAGCAAAAACGTAAAAGGCTTTAACTGTATTTAGCTTGCTCATAATAAACGAGAAACATTCTACCTGGGCTGCTTTGTTTTTTCTTGTTTCAAGTACAAACTTACAACTTTAAGGCTCATACACACCACTTCCTCAAGTGTTTTTACAGCAACTAGCGTTTTGATGGTCAAACTGCAGACTGAAGCAAGTACAATTCTCACCAAGATGTCAGGCTGCAGCGTAAGCTCTGATCACCCTAACAAAGTTGATGAATCAAAGTTATGTCCTTAAAAAAAAAAAAAAAAAACTTTCAGCTGTGTTGTAGGTGAAGTGAGAAGTCAAAAACAGCATCGTCAATTAAAGTTGCAGTTATATAGACACTGGCAGTTAGACTTAGTGCTTCACTGCAGAAGACAGAAGAGATTACAGAGAAAACAAGCCCAAATCTCTCTTCAATTCACAAACGGTCCGGTCAATACTAATGATTTATGATAATATGACACAACAAGGTTAAGAAGTTTGAACTTAAAACACGTGTCACTTTTTTGGGGGTCTTTATCAACACAAGAAAGTGACTGCTGCCAGTCCATCAGTGCAGCAAAATGTCCCCAGAAAGACAAACGGTTCTGTCTGCTTATAGCAAGTTAAAGCAGGTGAGCGATACAACTGTATGTCTGGAAATCAGAAGAAATCATCCAACCTGTGACTCCGCTCTCCTGACTGTCCGGTAATAATCCTCTCCGTCACAAAAAACCCCGGTACTGACCAGCAGCCCCCAGGTCCGCCGGCTCCAGCACCACATAACGACTCTGACGGCTCCGAATCCGGTCATAAGTTCTGGGATCCAGGTGATCCTGGAGCCGAAACCTATCTGCAGACCTCGCACTCCCCTTGTCACAGATTGGCCGAACCCCCGCAGACGCTCAGATCACACGTATTTACTTTACCAGCTGTGTCAACAACCCAAAGAACAACACTAGAAAAAATTAACTCGTTCTGGGAAGAAAAAAAGAGGGTTACGAGAAGCTAGGCCCCTCCGGCCATGTCTGTCAAAGGTGAAGTGAATCCTTGTGGCATCGGTGTCAGACAGCAACAGCAACTCTGCAAGACTGCAGTTTGAAGACACCTTTTAGCAGCTAAAACAGAAAATGAAAGCTCAAGAGGAGGCAATAAAATTCCAGGGACTTCCTGGTTAAACACAGTGGGAAATACCACGACTTGTTGGCCGCGGTTACCAGGTGGTCTGTCATGAAAAGAAGCTACACTCAGCTGATGGGATCATTGCTGCGGCCCAAGACAAATTCATTATTTATGAAGTCCTCGAAGCTCCTTCACATCTGCAGTTTCTCTGAGGGGGTTTCAACAAAACACTCACAGCCCACGACATTTGTATCCGGCCAGTTTTGTATTTAAATCAAATGACAAAAGGATAAAAAGGAAGACAAAGAGACATTCTGCCCAGCAGTGATGCAAGAGTGCAAAAGTAACTTTGCCACATGCTTTTTAACCCCCACAGTGCACTGGCTGGTGTATTTTGACCCTTGGTGTGCTGTGAGGGTTAAACCACTGGGTCAAAAAGGGTTAAAGGAACAAAAAAAAAGAAGACAGTTGAATTTTAAATACCAATGAATATAAAGGAAAAATTACTAAGTGGATAGGTTTTAGTATTTCCTTTGAAACAATAAAGAGAAGCATAATCGCAGGTGTCATAAGTGGATCAAGACACAGTTTTAACTACACTTTGATGGACAGTAAAAATAAAAAAAAAACAGGAATTAAAATTAAAAAAGTGAAACATGTCTGGTCCTGACAGGGTTCTGTCTGCAAACTTTCAGTTTAATCTGACCAATGATCCAAATCTAAAACAAATATTCAGTATCACATATGACAAAAGAAATGTTTTCAATGCCGTCACACGTGTTTAAACAGGTCTGTACTAGACAACGTAAAAATAATTCAGCCCATTCATCTACTAGCAGTACTGGGGGGGGGGGGCAACTCTTGCAGACCCAAGAGCAGCATGTTGTGTAAAGTTATTGCAAAATCATTAGACTATGAACTAATGGCTGATTCAGTCTTTTCTCACTGCACTCAAAAAGCCAGATGTTACTGCAGCGATCACATGATTTGTCATGGTCAAGCTGTGTCTAGTTCCTGTCTTTACCGTCTCCACAGTGTTTTCCAGTCCGCCTCTCTGCATATGGACCCAAAGTAAGAAATTTTACCTCCCATAGTTGTTTCCTGAGCACTTTTTATTTACGATTAGAATGAAAAAAATGCAGTTGCAAAATTGTATTGTCATAAATCCTACCACACTAAACATGAAGTTTTAACATGTTTCTTCAGTGGTAAAACTACAGATTAAAAAAAAAAAAACAAAGAAAAAACTTATTTTATAAAAAGCTCATTAAGTACTACACATAATACAGCAATATTGTGTTTTTTGTGGAGGATCTACATCCTTGAGAATCAGATCAACTTCACTGGCCAGGATTACATAAACAAACATGGATTTTATTACTTAATTGTGTGATAAAGGTGTCTCATTTCCTTTCATAAGGGGTATTACAGGTTTCCTGATGTTTTGTTTCGTTTCGTTTTATTTTGTTGCTATAATTAGTGATGCTCTTTTCCTCAGAGTGGAGCAGCTCCTGTCATAGCTGCCTCGTCCATGCTGCCAGGTCATTTCAGTCAGTTGAGAACCGTCGAGTCCTGGCGTGCGAGTCCAGACACCACCTGCCACCACGCTGCTCTGCTGCCCTCCAAGTTTAAGAAAGATCCTCATGAAGGATCCCGGTGAACGTGCTCGGTTCAGCTCCACGCTACTATCAACTACTTTGCAAACCATTTGCTGTTTACAGAGAATTCAGAAATAAACCTGTTCAACTCTGCATGCGTTTCCCTATTTCTTGACTAAAAGGATTCATGTGAATTCCAGGATATAGGTTTTCCCAGCAAAGCATTGTTCTTTAACAAAGGTGAACACTGTTTAATCCTTTTACCTGTAAGTGGTTTTAATGCAGTGGCTGAACGGTGGTTGTATAAAACCACTAAGACTCCAGTGCTTTAAGATGAATGAAGTCATGGCTTGCAGCCAGAGGAAGTCTAAGACGGAGAATTTTCCCATGATTCCAACCTTTGGCTGCCCAGATGGCACTTGTACGATAGTCCCCAATGAATGGGCGACAACTGAGTCGTACACCTACAAGTAAAGTGTGCTTTCAGCTTTCACTGTGGGCTGTCGAAACAAATTATTTGGTTCTGAGTTGAGATTTTCAGCATTCACCAATGGAAAAACATATTTTTAAAAGTACATGACATCACACGCTTTGTCACACATCACACTGGCCCAGATCACAGCTCGCTCCTCCGCACAATTTCACTTTGATTTTAGCTATTCCCCACAGGATTCATGTGGACTTAGTAACACTGAAAACATCATTCTTCCATAAACATAACCTGTCCAAAAGCTTTGATTAGCAACATACTACACTGTTATGGTCAGAATAGACCCCTCCCCCTGGGAATGAATAGGCATTTTCATAGACTTTTCCATTTCAGTCCTGCCACATTATATTATATTTGCTAAATGTAAAATGAAATTGGCACTCTTCTATCTCCATGCAGCTGTCAATAATCATTTAAGCCATTTAGCCTGATTCTCTCCTTTTCATTGAGGACTATGTCCAGAACATTCCTTTGTGACCTGAAGGGTTTTTTGTTACACTATGATAAATAGAAAGTGTCCAGGCTCTCTGTAAACAGGCTTTGTTCCACCATTATAGCAAATACTCAAGAGCTGCCAAAGTAGACCACTTTTTTTGTGCATGCATGCTACATGTCCTCCTCCTCACGAATGAGAACGTTGCACTGCGTTAATAACGCATCAAAAGGCACAAAATGACAAACCAGCGCAGGGCAGCAGGTTCACTAGAGTGAACTCTCAAAAGGCAGACCACGAGTGTATCCCAATAAACAAATAAAAGAAAGATGAGAACTGATACAAAGAAATATGACAACTTCAAAGCCAATATTTCATAATAACTGATAAAATAACTGCTGGTTAATTTGCTACGTGACAATAATTTGACATACGGTTTATGGTAATGGTATAAATCTGAGTCAAAGTATAGCATCGATTCAAAGCCAAATGTGTTGTGAATCAAAACCCAGAATCTGTAACCAAGAAACCAAAATGTCTAAACGAACATGAAATCACCTTTCCTGGTTGCACTGGTCCTCACTAACGCTTCTAAAACCATCTCAGTCTTTGAAGCGTCTTTCTGCAATTCTGAAACGAGCGTCACATCAGCGCCAATCTACAGTGGGGAGGAGGGACATCGCCAAGATCTAGTCGTGGTCATGATCCCGTGTGGTCATGGAGAACCAGCAAGTGGAGGCGAGTTGTTAATGTCTGTCCCTTCCATATCATATATGCAAAAGTTGTTAATGTTGTTAACGACTAATGAACTTACTCCCGTCAATGTGGACAGAAGGCTCAGTCATGCAGTAGCCAATGACAGAGGGAGGCTGTTCACAGATCCACTCTCTGCTGCAGAGTTAAAGGTAACCAGGTAACCAAAAGACGCTTCCCATTTGCATGTTTGCAGCAGTTTCTGAGAGCGGAGAGACCTGCTGGTGTGAAAGGCCTCTAATGGCCCTTAGATTTATTGTCGACTATTATTTCTACCAAAAGCACCATTCAGTGCTCCTCCAAGGCATTTAAAAGTAATTTCTCATGGCCAATGCAGACAAGTGGGGAAGCAGCTTTGCTCTAAGGAAACCTGACAGCCGTTGGGAAGGCTGACAAACACCAGCCAGCCGGCACATAATTGTCATGTCAAAATAATATTCTGTATTGTCATCCATTCCATCAAACAAATTTCCGTTTTGCAAAGCAATTACTATGTCTTTAGCCATGTTTGTAACAAGCGGCTCATATATTTGTGCCATTTGTCTGTGAACACATGGCGGATTATTATCTAAACTGTATAGATCAATAGCCGCATCATATTTTTTCAGAAATCTGGCACAATAGTGAGAAGCAATCTGTCAACAATAAAGCTCCAATAGTTCTTAAACCGAAACAAAGTTGTTTGTTTGTAATCTAATATATATGTTTAACTGATGGCGCCACTTTGTTGTGTTGTGTGTATCTTCCAAAGAGCAGCCAAGTGCCTGCAAACACAAGATCAATTAACAAGGTTCAACTATTCCAGGGAAGGAACCAGATTTCTGTGAACACAGACAGATGGAGATACAATTCAAATGAACGATGACAGATGAAGACAGGATGAAAAAACAAAACACTTGCAACCTTTTCATTACTTTTGAAAGCCTGCCAGGTAATATCTTCTGCTGCTCGTCTCTCATTCTGCTCGTCCTGCCTTGTTCCTTGTTCCTGCCTGTCCACGTCACCTCCACATCCACCTGCCCAGCTATTCCCAATCCACTTCTCAATTCCCCCTCAATATAAACTGGCCTAAAGCCATTTCTGCTTGCCAAAGTGTATAATGTGATATCAAAGGCACAAATCTCCACCTTCGACCTGCTTGTGCAGCCTTGCTTTTCAACTATTTTCTCCCCTTTTTGCAACTTTCCATGCCTGTTTATGTCCCTTTGGACTTTAGCTGCCTGTTCTGGCTGACTGCCAGTTGCCAACCCTCGTACTGGTAAAGGCATCAGCCACAGATCATCGTGGTTCACAGATGAAGAGGGAGCAAAAGCAGAGATTTTGGAGGAATCTGTTGGTTTCTTTAACAAGACTACTCTTTTAGGAACTGGCATTATATGAATGCAATGTTAAAGCGTTGGACTGAACTGGATTCAAACTGGCTTGACTGAGACTGTGTTTATTTAGACTTGACATTCACTTGACTGTTTTCCCTGTAACATGCCCTAAGATAACTATCACTGTGAACTGCTGCTGCGATATACAAATACTGTTAAGTGCAAAATTTAGGACCGGCTGTCTAAATTCTGAGTTTTTTTCGTAAAAACATAAAAATCTGATCATAGTGGCTTTTTTAGCATTTAACTTTTTTTTCCACTGTGCCTTTATTGAATGAAAATGAACCCAAAAAGGGAAAGAAAAAAAACCAAAACAAAAACATGTGGACCAAAATGATCACGCCAGTGATTCAATAGCTTTGATATCCATCTTTAGCATCAATAACTTGTAGTAATTCTAGTAATTGTCTCTCAAATGAATGAGGAGGAGCTGTGGTCCTTTCTCCCTCAACAACATTGCTTTAGTTCAAAAAGTATTTTTGTCTTTTACGGTCCCACCACAGCGTTTTAATTGGGTAGTCTGGACTTCGACTTGGCCATTCCTAAACCTTGGATCTTTCTGTCTGGGCTGAACAGGCTGATTTAATTTGATCATTTAATGCTAAATTTCTGTGTATAAACTTATTCAGATTTTTAATGCACTTATTTTAACTTCTAATTTCTTATTATGGTATTTTATTGGTGATGAATATATATGTGTGTATCTATCTATCTATCTATCTATCTATCTATCTATCTATCTATCTATCTATCTATCTATCTATCTATCTATCTATCTATCTATCTATCTATCTATCTATCTATCTATCTATCTATCTACCTACCTACCTACCTACCTACCTGCCTGCCTGCCTGCCTGCCTGCCTGCCTGCCTGCCTGCCTGCCTGCCTGCCTGCCTGCCTGCCTGCCTGCCTGCCTGCCTGCCTGCCTGCCTGCCTGCCTGCCTGCCTGCCTGCCTGTCTGTCGCTTTGAAAATCTTGAGGTTAGTTCAGATGTTTTACATTCATGACAAATTTGGCAACTGCCTTAAACGCTTTCCATTTGTGAACAATCTACGTTAAACTCCAAACTGTTTGGAAACAAAATTCATAAACATTCCCAGATTGATGTGCAGCAACAACTTGTGCAGGACCATTGTTGACGAATCTCCCACTTAGGATTTGTTAAGACCCAGCTGAATGCTCCAGGCCTGCTATGTTGAAACCTGCCAGAACGTCTGCTTCTATAGACGCGTGCTGATAATCACTTGACCCTTTAATGCCACACATATGAATTTTTTCATTTTATTTTAAGTGTTGATTATATATTGAAATGAAACACACTTCGATTTTTGTATTTAACATTTTTTAAATAACTGTTTTTCTTATCATTTCTTACCTTAGGTAAGTTTGTGCATTTTTTTATTTAGTTGTTTATACTTTTTATACTTTTTTGGAAGCAGTGAGTGGGCACTTATTATTACCCACATGATCATTGTTTATCCATTTGCTTATCCTAGTTACACTTTAGCATGGTGAAAAAAGTCATAAACTGTTGTTGGCCTGAAGTTGCATTCACCTAAGAATAAGACTTAATATGATTAGATGATTTGTGTTAAAAAGTAGGACACTAACTTTTGCACATCACTGTTATCTGAATAAAATAGATTAATAGTCAGCGTGAGCCTGATGAAGAAATTATGCATGTCCTCAAAATTAATCCCAAACGTAAACATAAAACCGTGTAACATAAGATACCCTGCTCATGATGGTCATTATTAGTTGAAAACCGACTCACAGGCAGCCCTAATTGAGCGCACTGAACCTTATCAACGCGCCACATACTTATTAACTTCCTGTTACATCCTACAGTTTGACAGCTCGATCACTTGGAAGCTGAAAACATCGGACTGCTGTTCGACTTTTTAACTTTGCTGGCTGTCAACAACTAATCAGATCCCTGCACATCCTTGTTTTGTGACCTGTTTTAGAAAATATCTGTTTGGTCAAAGTTGATAAAACTAACCAACCAACAAAACCAACAAACAAGCTATTGTCAGATAAGTAATAATGTGAAATGATCAGAGGTGCACACAGAACCTACCCTGCAGATCCTACCCAAGTAGCTCTTATGTTTCAGAACCATTCAAACTGGGCAGCATTCAGTCACATTGATATTAATGTTTCTCACAACTTCTTCAGAAATACCCTCAACAGTGACAGATGTTTCCATTTGCACACAGCTCTATATTTGGAGGCATGACATCAACGTCCTGATAAAGCCTGACGTCTCTTTTATATCATTATTGCTGCATGAGTTCATATGGTGGCAGGAATCAGCTAGAAATATTAGTAATAAACTTGTTACAAAGCGTCTTGAATGGCTTCTTATTCAAGAAGGTTCAGCTGAACTTAAAAAAAACACATTGCTGGTATCAGTATGAAAAAACATGTTTTAATTCTGTGGACTTCTGTGTAAAAACCCTTCATGGACAAACACGGGATCAATCCAGCCAAAGTGACCCTAGGCAAGACAATGACACCCCCCCATTTTATTTTTTTTATTCTTCCTAATGTTACATTAGGAAAAAACTTACGTAAAATCAGATTGTGGGATAAATTGATTAGCTGTGATGACCCGACACAGGAAATAAATCAAGAAAATATTTTAAAGAAACCCATCAATACACAAACTCATCAATTCCTCAGGTATGATGCTTGATGAACATCGGTTGTTGTCTGGTACTTTAAATAAAGGCTGAATGTCCCTCAATCAGTCAAGTTACGTCTTCTGTCATACCTAGCTGCACTCTCCCTTTACAACTTTGAATACTGGCCAAAAAAGAGCTTTTACAAAATATAAAGTAACAAAACCAACATCAAGACATGTAACCAGCTGTTGACTTTAGGCCAACAGAGGCAAAAGTGCAACAAAGGGAATTACAGAGTCGACACTTGCAACATACAGAGCAGAAACTGCAGCTCAGATGTCACTACGGCCTTTCCAAATATATACCAACAACAGCCAGGTGTCCGACCTGGTGCCAGGCACCTGTCAATCAAATCGCAAGAAAATCATCCAAGTGGAAACAAAAAATACTGTGCATTTCATAGAAGTGCAATGTGAATATAAAACGTTGGGTTTTTGTTTTATGTTTGGATAAACGGTTGCTGGAACCAGTTTTGAATTCAGGTAAACTAAACTACAGCTGAAGTTAAGTGATGAATCCTGAAAATGTCCATAACCATAAAAACACCGATGGATGGAAATGGGAAAGTGTTCTAACAAAAAAGACTTTTAATGATAAGCTTAAATTGTAAAGCCTTCAATTACATGTTTCCAGTTGTTTGTGAAATAGCTGGATGGAAACACGAGTAAAGCCGATCACATGCTCAACCTGAGCAGAGGTCCATCACAGTAACGGTGAAATCAAAGCATCGTTTACCAATAAACCGGGCACCAAGAAACAGGATACTACACCGCCGATCAATTCCAGCCTCGTTGGTAAACAGCAGCTGCTTCGTAAACTACAATGTCAACAGCTGTTATGCTCTCAAACGTCTCCACAGCTGCCTTCACAGCTAAATGCAAAAATAATCTTAACGACTGTATACATGCGCTTCATTTCAACCAAGTCACCCAGTTTGACCCAAGAACAACAACATAAGCTGCAGCAAGCAGAAGTAACTGTGTTTGCCCCCCCAGCAGAAGTATTTAGGCCACTTGAAACACAATCAGGTGCTGAAGTTAAGAGACTCAGCAAGAGAGAGGTACAGTGTTGAGCTGGCAGCGGACTTCCAGCACAGCAGAGGATCAAATCTAATTAAATATTATTGCTCGGCCACATTTCATACAAGAATGTAATCTGAGATGTTCTACAGGGCCGGAAACAAGACAACTTTCACACAGACTGAAAAAAAGCAAGAGTCAACCTCAGAAAAAGAAAATCTATGGTAAGTCCACTACCACAAAGAGCTGCATTTCAAAGGTTTATTCTAAAAAAAAAATTATTTTAGAAGACTAAATACACATAAATGCACCATTCTGGCCAACTGAAACCTTAAAACCGGAAAAAACACTGCAGCTTCTTTAAAAAAAAGCAATGATGGCACACACAAATAACAGTTAAGTGAATTAATTTAAGATCTAGTGTAACACGGTCTTGTCGTAAAAGCAATATGACATTCCTAACTGAGTTTTTACTGTCACTGAATTGCGTAAAAATTAACATAACTACGTTTTGTGACTTTATAAGGTGTAATTTATCAGCAAAAACACAGTGACATACACTAATCACTTCTTCTTTATGTTGAACCACCATGTTATTACAATACCAAAGGCACTTCTATGTTGAAAACTTAGCTCAAACTGTTGCTAGACAGAAAAAGATTGCTCTTAACATCACTGTCCGTTATAGCTCCGTTAATTAGATGCAAAATGCTTCGGCTTGACTCATAAATAACAACTGAAATCTGTAATGCCTACATGTTTATAGGAAATTTACCAATTTATAGGAGTTATAGGAGTTTACCAATTTAAATACATGGATGTTTAAAGAAGGTTTGCACAGCAAAAAAAACAAGAACAAAAGAGGAAACAGTCTGAAAATAGAAAACTGGACATTTTTAAAAACACCACAGAATAAATGAGATATAAACCCCACAACGCTGTATCCAAGGGACAAAAACCAACACGGGCTCCGAGCAACAATATCAATCAAACGTTTGCACTCAGCAGAAGGAATATACAGTATGTCTGTTTTTCAATATTGTTTTCAGTGTGAGGATTTATTAACAACCAGAAGCTCGAGCATATCCAACAGGCGCCATGAGATTCCTACAGACATGATCAAACATGTGAACATTTCAAAGGGCACAGCCTCCTCTGCAGGGAGATGGTTGCCTGGGTGTGTAAGGTTTGGTGGCAGTGACAGCCCACACACACGTGCACGCGCACATGCACACACACAGACAAAAGTAGGCCAATGTTTGTACCAAGCATGTTCTGAGCAGCTTATTAACAAGGTAAATGATAGCAAGAACCTGGCAGATACTAACATACATTACACTGTGGAACAAGCCTCTGATCACGCTGTGATGCAGTAACACGTTACAAAATAAAGCAAGACGCAAATCCAAGCAAACTCTTTACTTAAAGTCCGGATGAGGTGAAAAAGTCCACACCTTTCTAAAGGAGTTACCCGTGAACCTGACTTAATGACTGCAGAGGTATGTTACTCGTTTACAAGCCTTAATTAGTGGGTGACTGCTGCAGCACGCCAGATCAAACAGTTCAGAAATGCAGAAAAAAATCAAAGTCTCTAAACTGGAGCCAGACACATAACAAAGAAACAGCAGATTTTATCATCTCTCATGTCTGCATGTACACGCTCATACCACAATAATGGAAACCACAAACAAGCAAATGCACAAATAAACACATACACTCAACGCAACTTAACTTTAAGTACACAGACACATGGGAGTTTACACTTAACCACAAGCATTTTGACCCAGCATCGAACACATGCACATACACACATGCACATGAACTACAAAAATAAAATATTGCCTATTTTTAAACAGTACAATCCATCATTTACTTGAAACTGCATTAAAATACATGTTTATATTGAATAGGATTTAAATACACATTGTCTATATTTATAACTGTGCAGACCGCTCATTTAAATGTAAATAAGATACACAAGCGAGCACAAATTATAATTCAACATTAGGGTTCACACACATGCAGACAGACATCATCTCTGCGGTTTGGCGTCGGAGCTCACCAAGTCGTCCAGGATGGTTACAGGGAAATCAAACATGCACATCTTGACGGGCTCGGCGAGCGCTCTGTGAAGGCTGAACAGGGACTTGGCTTCCATGTTGCACATTCAACGCATTTCACAGACGCTGACTGACTGCTTGCAACAAATAAAACAATAATAAAAGGAAGAAAAAAGAAGGAGGAGGAACTCCCCAGACTGGCTGCTTGCTTGAGCTGTCTCCCCCCAAACACTGCAAGGAAGCTGGTCTCAGAAAAAAAAGAGGAACACCTCCACGTCCTCCTTTCCTCCCCATCCAACAAAAAGCGCGCACTCCCCTGGTTTCTCTCCCGGCTCTCCTCCTCTTTCTTCCTCTCGCCTCCCCTCTCCACCGCCTCCGTGCTTCACCAGTCTACGTCTCCACTGTCAGCAGCTGCTCTCTTGTCTTCCTGTCTTCTGGGGGTATTGCCCAACAGCTCAGCAGCGCTCAGCATTATGCCACGACCGCAGTGTTTCTGCACTCTCGGTTCGCTGTAACATTCAGGCTGGGGGGTTCGGACGAGCCACAGATCTGCGTGCATGTGCCTGCCAGAAAACAATCCCACCAAATACGCAGCACGTATACAGAGGTTCAGAGTTGCTGTCTGGCTCTCTTCTGTTTCATTATGCTGCAGCGTATTTTTAATCAAGAGAAAGGGACCAGCACTCTGTCGCTCCTTTAGTGCCAGACTGCCAGTGTGAGCCAATTAAAGATGAAGCAGGGTGGCTGCTTCTGTGGCTGATGTATGAATCCGCCTCCTTTCTCTTTAATGCCACTGCTAAATGCAAAAACAGTCATTCTGGCAAGGATACCAATCTTCATTGGAAAACACTTTTCTTTTGTGAACATCTGTTGTGATGATTAAAGTCAGAACGATTCCAGTGACGTTTAAAAATCCTTCCATGAGAGCCAACACATTTTTTTCTTGCGATGTATTAAATATTTTATGGCTTTTTTGCTGCTCAGTTCACAGGGCTGTGGTGCTTCTGCACTGCATCTGAACATTTCTAGATTTTTCCAGAGATTCTTAGGGATGAAATGCTGTACTTTTTAAATATAAATCCCTCTTTTATCCCCGAAGCTAGAATTTCCTTATTGCTGTCCATGTAAACTTTACACCCAGTCACATCCAGTTAGATTTACTGATGTGCTTAAAAGCACTTTGGAGCGGTGTTTTGATGGATGGGTGCATTTGGGAAGCACATGTGCAGTGGGAGCACTTGTAAGCAATTTATGCAATACATATTTTAACCATTCTTTTCAAGCTAAGAAAAACAATGAGCTGAGAGTGAAAAGAGGACAAACACTAGTCAGCCAACACGGATGTAAACCATGGTAATCTGAAAATAGTAAAAGAAAAAGGAAAGACTTTAAAATGAAGTAAAATAGCAAGGGATGAGAGTGAATACTCGGTCTGAAACAATAAGATATGTTTAGATTAAGCAGAGCAGTAGTGAACAACTACGTATGACGCAGTCCAACAGGACAATAGAAGGATGCTTCAGACCAGCGAGTTACTTCTGTGGATTTGCTCTTTTAAAGCTTACATGAGGCCATTTGTGTCGCTGGTTTTTAGAACAACACACATTATTCATGTAACAAACAGCAGATATGTGAGCAGTTATATAAAATAAACTACGACTACCAACTTTATTTACTTTGAATAAATAACCCAGCCACAGGCAATAAAAAAAGGAAAATCCATCCATTATCTATTCCTGCTTACTCCGTCTCCGGGTCACGGGGGTCTGTCGGAGCCGATCCCGACGCATAGCAGGTGAAAGGCAGGGGTCCACATGGACAGGTCGCCAGTCCATCGCAGGGCCACATAGAAACACAGACCAACAAGCACACTCACATTCACACCTACAGGCAATTTAGAATCATCAATTAACCTACGCTGCATGTTTTTGGACTGTGGGTGGAAGCCGGAGTACCCGGAGGGAACCCACGCAAGCACAGGGAGAACATGAAAACTCCACACAGAAAGACTGTGAGGCAACAGTGTTCACAACTAAGCCACCGTGCTGCCCATCATCATCATCATCATCATCATCATCATCATCATCATCATCATCATCATCATCATCATCATCATCACCATCACCACCCACATCATCACCATCATCACCACCACCACCATCATCACCACCACCATCATCACCATCATCACCACCACCATCATCACCATCATTACCATCAACATCATCATCACCACCACCATCATCACCATCATCACCACCACCATCATCACCATCATTACCATCAACATCATCATCATCATCATCATCATCACCATCACCACCACCATCATCACCACCACCATCATCACCATCATTACCATCAACATCATCATCACCATCATTATCATAAATCAAAAAACATTAAAGATATGTGGTTCCAGCATCTTTGGTGTGAAGAAGATGGTTTCATAAATGTGATGCAGAAAACCTGGATCCTTGATTTGTTGACTCAGTACATGACTGCTCCAATTTCTTGTCCGTAGGATGTTTCTAAAATTACTTTGCTGAGCCTCACGCTGGTCCGAAATGCTGCAGCGAGTTCTGACTGGATTAGCAGGTATATGTCTTCTATCTTAACTTCCCTTCAGTGTCTTTGTTTTAAACCTGGCACAGAATTGAACATTTTTCTACTTCCGTCCACGCCTAACAAAACCCTCAAGGCCCTCTTCTCTTAAGGAACTTCAGATCATGTCTTTGCTCTCAGACAGGCTTATTTGGTACCAAAAGCAGAATGGGAGGCAGTCTTCAGTTATAAGAATCCTCTTGTGGAAACGGCTCCCAGTTCAGGATGCAGGCGCCCTCTCTACCTGTAAAATTACCCTTGAAACTTTATTTTTGAGGACGATTATAGTTAAGGCTTGCTTGAATAATTATGATTATCTCTTTACTACAGAGCTATGTTTCTGGGGAACCTCCCACAATGCTCTATGCACTTTAATCACAATCCTGTCTTTACTCCCCTGGTATGCGCCTGCCACCACTGGTACCACGACCACTACATTTGCAACAGAGGAAACTCTTTCTGTTTAACACTGCATTAATACTATTTAAACCATTGAGAACAAATGCAGCAAATATGGGGCCAATGATGCCAACAAAACTAACTAGTGCACACTAAACAAAGTCTTCCAGCTGACCGTGTCAGGAAACCTCACCGCTATAAAACACAACAAAATACTTATCTGCAGTGTTACAGGTGCACTCAACACTTGTAAGTTTCTATTGCTCTCTTTGTCACGTATGCAGCTTGAACCTGAAGACCTGAGCAGCAAATATTTTGAGCCAAACATCATATGTAGGTCACATAGCTTTTAGCCTCAATGGCTGAAACGTTGATTGAAGTAAGTTTGACCTGAAAAAGATAAATTGCCTCCGAGAACATGTCTGTGCACTGTTGTTGAAAGCCTTTGAGGTTTTGTTTTCCTTATTTCACCTATCACATAAGTCGAGCTGTCTTTTCTTGGTCTTTTGTGTTTCGTAACAACATAATTATTAACTGTATCGTTGCTAATTACAACACAGAAATCCATCCCTTACTGCTACCTCTGTGGCTTTCTTCTTCTCTCCTGCACTTGACTAATATTTGCATATTTACAGGACAGTTGGACTAAATAATTCAAGGTTGTTCTGGCTCCAAATCAAAACTTGTAGTCTTGGGTAATTTAATCAGAACAATGGCTGAATCCAGCACTTGTTGAGACCCAAATGATGTTTGAACATCGTAGATTTAAAAGTAAAGCTGTGAGCAGAGATGAAATGCTGCTGCTTTTAAAACCCACAGAGACAGCAGAGGAAGAAGAAGACGTGAAGGAGGAGAGTGAGGGAGTCTGGAAACACCACTGGGGCCTGCTTTCAGATGCACAGACCGTCCCACGGCTGAATACTGTAGGAGAGCGGTTGTCATGGAAACTGAGAGGCAAAGCCGGCTCTTCATAGGGCGACGCAAGATCACCCCCTCCCTTTCCTTCTCTTCCTCGTCGCCTACTCCCTCCCCTCTCTCCCTCTCCAGTTGGAATCTAACCAACGACAGGACGGGTGGTACAGGTACACAAGAGGTCACTTCATCTAAGACACACGACTACAAAGCTGTCAATACCGCCCGCCAGTCAAGGATCACGTGTTACACAACAGAGAAAAACATCCTCTGGCTACTTGTATACTTGTCCTGATTTTTATTGAACACATTCTGATCATCAGAAACACGTAAAATGTCTGTTTCCTGAGCCATCAAAGTCTGTCTGTCATTCTCTTTTGTGATAAGGCTACGCGCCCTACAGTGGTGGGCCAGGAGAGACAATACCCTCATACAGAGTTAAGAACATGTTAAAGGATGAAGCTGCTTGAAAAAAGGTTATTTTCCTTCATTTAGGACATGTTACTTAATGCATCACTAACACTTATGCAGTTTGCCAAGTCTTAAAGCAACAAAAAAGGATTTTTAATGTTAAAATCTCAGTTTCATTTTCATGTGCAAAAATAGTGCTCTGTAGAAGTTGCAGGCTCCCATCCCTTAAACCACCCAAAGCAACACTGGATTCCCGTCCTAGTTGTGGCATTGCTTTGCAGCACTATACCACACAAAGTGCAGACATCTCCTTCCAGTACGTGCACCAACTAGTGTCACGCAAAAGATGCAAAAGGAGGAGAGTTCATGGTCATTTTAAGTGTTGTCAGGGAATTAAAATCATTTATTTTGACATGGGTGGATCGCCATAAGTGGTAACAATAAATTGCCATTTTGCTGCAAATGCAAATTCTGTTTTAACTCAAAACGACTTTTGTCCTACCAAACCAAAGTTTAAACCTCTGACAACCTCTGAATGTAACTGTAAAAGCACCTCAAAGGAACTTTGGCATTTTTAGCTCAACGGGTCCTGCTACAGTCATACAAGGAAAGTCACTCTTACAAGAACGTCCAGGTTTACTCTTGACTGGTTTCTTGATCTGCTGTTCTTTCATCGTCTCTGTCGTTACTTTCTTCAGTCTCGTAGTCACCTCTGCCTTGACATGCATCATAACTCTGTGCCACGTAACTTAGTGCCACAAAACGACAGACAACCCATCCCTAAAGTAATCACATATTTCTTTAAATGAAATTGATATTTTAATCAAGGCAAAAAAAACAACAACTTTGCACTACATTAGATGCACTTTGCATACAACTGAACTAATACAGACATTTTAGAAATGTTAAAAAAAATAAGCTACTTAATGGCACAGAAATTTGACAACCTCTTCTTGGAGGTGTTTTTTTATTTTCTATAAGAGAAAAAGTTTAAAACTAGATATTAGGTAGCAGAGACACAAACGTCTGGAGATTAACTTTATCATTAATTTTGCACAATAATTAGGAAGTGATCCCTTCTTCAAGTGTCATAAAAAATGTCACTGTTTTAGATCAGATTTTAACTTGATCTTCAATACAAAATGCTATTTATTTTACTAAGAGATCTGCATCCTGAAGAGGAAAAAGCAAACTAAAAGCTTCAGTCAAGAGCAGAGCAGAGACGCCTGCAGAGACTCTGGAAAGGAAACAAACCGTCAGTCTGTATAAGGTCTGAACACGCCAACAAATATTTACATTGTCACACAAGTATGATGTGGTCACATGTAAATTGTCAAGAGACAAGCGTCAGCCACGTAAGAAACAAATCCAAGCTGCTTGCTGACTGAACAAACAACTGCAAGAAGAAACGGCAGCCAAACTCCCAGCGACTGCAGCAACAAGCTCGATGCACTCCTCTCCAACAAAACAAGAAAAAAACTTCTGTACACAAACGATTTCAACCATAGGCCTTTTACTAATTCCTCTGAATAAAAGGAAAAGAAAAAAATCTTGGAACTGAAAATGGGAGAAAAAAGTCTGAATCTTGTCACATCCCATCAAACAAAGAAGTCAGCTACGCCTGGAGAGAAGTCCAGCTTCATGAATAGCCTGGTTTGTGCAGGAACAGAAACACTGCACTTTATCTACAACTCCTACGTTTGTTTGAAGAAAAAGGAAAGCACATAAATGTTTCCAAAAGAAGATAAACATCAATAACAGCGGTGACAGGAAACAGGATTTACATGCAGGGAACCCGAGAAGAATGAAGCCTTTTGCAGTGGAACCAGGGCGATGTGCACGGAGGGTTGAACAGTCATCGAAGCCGAGCAGTGGGAAGCCTCACATCCAGAAGCTGTTCTCATCCCGCTCGCCTCACAGACAAAGCTCGCCGTTGACCTTTGACACAGTTCCGTGTTTACTTTGGGATTTCTCGCAGACTGAAGAGTCGTGTTTTACAACTGCAGAAAATAAAACAGCCTGAAGCCCCTGTGAATATTCTGAGCTGTAATACTCTTAAGCCAAAGAGAGAACAATGGGAATAATAACTAAGCCAGATTTCCACACATTTCCACGGTGATGCTCGCTCCCCTATCTTCATTTACTTCATTAGGGATTTAGGCTAATACGACACATTCAGACATAAATCTGCCGCTTAAACAGATGAGCTTTTTCCTATAAGGAAAACGTAAACATAAGTGAGCTGACAAGTAGAGCCAGAAGCATCAAGCAGCGTCAAGTGTTGCTGAACTGAACTGAGGGTCTGTTTCATTGTCGTGGAAGTGCTGTGTTCATCTTTCAGGCACCGATGCGGCGTCATCCAAACGATGCATTGGATCTGAAATGACAATAAACTGGATATAAAATCCCCCGGTGCTTGGTAGCTCTATCACCTGGGGAGAACATGCAGCGCTCGTGGTGCTACCTTATCCACGGCAAAGGCAACTGCGATTAATTACTTCAGGTAACGTTTACAGAGTTAAAAGCATTTTTGCTTTCATTTACTTTAGAACAAATATAGACATCCTGGTTGATCTCTTAAATGTAAAATTGGCAGCTTAGTGCAAACCAGATATATAGCTCAGTTTTTCTCTTTTAGATTTAGGAAATAAAACTAGACATGCACCGACTGACTGGTTGTCGATCGACTTGTCCAGCTCTGATCGATATCTGCAAATGCTGGTCGCTGAAATCGGCAGATACTGGCTTTTTGTGTTTTCATTTATCTTCTGACATGGTTGTTTAAAAAATTAGAAGATACTCACTGTGTCACATAAGGTTAATTAACTTTTTGCCAGCTGAAACATAATTATCCAATGGGAGGCTCTTACCTATTTGTTTAGTTAAATCCAGGTATTAACGGTAGTAAAGATATAAAACAATTTTCATTAAAAAAAAAAAAGTTATGTCATTGCTTCTAATAAATATCTATCCTGCAACTAAAAACACCTGAAAGTACCCAACTAATGTTGAACTATATCCCAGCATGCAGTGGAGGTTGAGTTCCTCCCTGCAGATCCCACAAACAACACTGACACAAACAGCACCAGAAAATCACTGCAATGTTCAACCTGATATGACATCATGCCGCCCTGGACTGGACTGACAACCTGTCCAGGATGTACCCCGGTCTTCACCCAAACACCGCTGGGACGGGATCCAGTAATAGACACCGAGTTGGAAGAAGCAGGTACAGATGATAGACGGACAGCTGGATGACAGCAGAACTTCTCAAATGCTCAGACTGAGTACGAGAAACTACCATGGTGATTGGCAAAGTGCTTCCCTCCAAAAGAATTCAGGACACGAATCCTCCACAACAACCTCTATTCCCTCTGCAGTCACAAGTCTGAAGCATGACGTATTACTAATCTGTCAGCTTTTGTTTATGGTCAGTGATGCTGCTGTTGGAGAAAACAAGAGGAAGTAATGTCATCGTGGCCACGACCCCACCCAGCGGCCTGGTTCTCGGACAGAAGCTGGAATGGGCTCTGCCTGCTGAAAGATCGTTCCTGAAGAGCTTCCTATCCACAGCTCAAAATATCAGAAAGCCACAAGAACAAGAAGATCATCAATAAGAGTCTTTAAAATGTTGTCAAATAAGATTCCACACTGAAAAGTTTAGTGTGTTAACATCACGATTCCAGCTGTGTATTTAAATAAGTCACAAGAAGCAGAAACGCTTAAAGGTATTCAATAACTAAAATCTGGCACAAGACAAACAGATAATTCTTCGAACGTCTGGCTAAATGGTTAATCGACTTACAGCTCAGACTGTTATTCGACGGATTAGAAATCAAGACATGTATAGGAGCCTGGCTGGTTTTACCCGGTCAGGTGGAGCCAGGAGCCTTTGGCGACTGGAAAGTCACCAATTTCTTTAAAATTTTAGGCTAAGGCTTCTCAAATGTGAAGATCTTCTGCTCTCTTGTTTTAAAGCTGAGACGGGAAAGTTTGAAATAAGAAGTTGTTGACTGTATAACTGACTTGAAGGTTGGAGAGTAGTGGTCTGTTTTCAAATGGTAATCTTGATCTAAAGGATGAATCTGAAAAAACTCGTTTACAGTTCACAGATCTTTGGATTAAAGGGTTTTTTTTCAAAAAACGATGAGCGTTCCTGATTTTTCAGCTTGCAGTTAACCAAAATATCATTAAACAAAATGTCAAAATGGTAAAAATATTGTTCCGCATCGAAAGCACCTCATATAAACATCAGAACAAGTATCGTTCTGACCCACTCACGTCTTGAAAACGTCTGTCACGTAAACCGGATCTGGTGCCTCTCGTCCACGGCATTTCCACCGCTACACAACCCAACGAAGCAACATCAGCAGCATCCAAGGACCAAACTTCAAACCATCTAAGACTGCAGCTAGTAACACGTTTTGACCCTTCTAGATGTCTTTTGTGGATACTAGTGTGGCGGTGGCGGTGGCGTTGCCTACGTCACATCCGGCCCACTTTCTTCTGCATTGGTTGGTATGGTATCCTGAAAATCAAAGTCAAATCCAGAGGAACCGTATCCGTATGAGCTGGCTCACCATTTCCAAGGTTCCTAGAAATGATGAAGGAATTAACCTGCACTTAGTGACCGACTGAACAAGAGTCTGTTATTCCTGGAGCGCCAGTTTTCCTGTTAGTTAACTCCAGGGGGTGCAGAGTACTTTTAGATATAAAACCAACTCTTAGGCTGAATGTTCTTCTTTTGATTCCATCATTATCTAAATGTAAAGACTCATGTCTCATATTTTCTTCATTTTGGGCTCTAAAGGACCCATTTTTAATGCAGTTGTACTCTTATTTTCTTTTATTTTCTGGAGATACAACCTTGAAAAAAATAAAATAAAATAACATTTTAAAAATCCTAAATTAGAATTGTTGTGTGCGACAAGCACACATTAAAAGGACTACACAATTTAAATGCATTCAGATGCAAGGTTTTGATTTTAAAAAGTGTTTTCTAAAGGTTGACGGATTCTTTAAAAGCCTAAAACTGTCTCCTATAACTTGTAAACTTGTAAAACTTGTATTTTAAAGTCGTACATCATCTGTCACTCCACCATTAAAAAAGCACATAAACTGTGTCCCATCAAGTTTAAATTGGGTAAATCGATTCTCACAGGTTCATCACCCATTTAACAGTTTTTTATTCTCCTTTCAGCTCTTCCTTGTAGATGTTGCCTCAGCGGTTCACCTGTTCCCATCTTTCCCCAACTTCTGTTGCTTCCTCTGTCACACCAGCCAACTACATTTCACTACTATTTCACCAAATCCAGAAATCCCTGCTTTGGTCTTCCCCTTTTCTCCAACCTGGCAGCTTCGTCTCCAGCATCCTTCAACTAACAGAGTCACTATTCCTCCCTTTTTGAGTCTAAGACATCTCAATCTAGTCTCTTACTTTGTCTTCAGGACATCTCGCCCTAGCTGTTCCTCTTAAGTGCTCCTTTCCAATCCTTTCCCTCCTCATATATTCAAAGGAAAATCTCAACATCCTGAACTCAGCCACCTCCAGCTCTGCCTTCTGCCTCCTGGTCAGTAACATGATCTCCAAACCAATTCCAACCAGTATGGAAGTCTGGAAGTCTGTTACAAAATGCCAGTAAACCTTTGAAAAGGCTTTTCATCAGGTAATAGACTATAAACACTTGCTTCTGACAAATTGATTGCAATCAGTGCATATTTAGTAAATTGCCTTGATTTGTCAAAAACTGCTTTTACATCTTTGAAAAATTCTGCAAACCCTGATTATTTTCCAAAACAAAAATAATATTGAAAGGTTAACATGGGTAAAACTGTCCTAAACATTTCATCAAAGATGTTTTTTCTGATTTCTTTTTTAATTATTCTCACAGGAGACCTAATTTAATCAGAATTCAAAAACACATTTTTATTTGCCCCTTGCAGGAAATTGTTTTGTTGCGGTGCTCTGATTTGCGAATACAAGATAAAATAAGCAATATAGATTAAAAACATTAATAAGATAAGACAGCGTAATAACAACGTGATAGTATTTAGAGTAAATTATGTTTAGGTTAGCTAAACGTAGCGACGTGGAGACAGAAAAGGTCAACAACGCAAAAGAAAACGGCCACTTGGACGCGTGAAGGTGAGCTGACCACGGCGGCAGCCGCCCGCGCCAGCAGCGCGCCGGAGCCGCGCCAGAGCCGCGCCGGCAGCCGCGGGCGGCCAGGTGTGTGTGAGCATCCCCCCGCTGGGTCGGCGCTGCCCGCCGCATCCTTACCTGTTTTTCCAGCATGATCATTCTCCCAGAATCATGACCTTCATGGAGGGGCTGTCCGCGCGAGTTCCAGTCCGGCGTCAGACGCGCTCCTCTCCCGCGAGCATCTTCACGGATGGGCGAGACTGAAAAACGTAAAAACACGAGCAGAACCAGTGGGAGGCTGCTTTATCCTAGAGAGAAGTGTCCTCCATGTCCTCATTATGTCTGGACATCATCGTAAATATATTTATACACATTTTAAAAAGCCATCGGAGCGCGTTTAGTCGCGAAGAAACCGAACCGAGGGGACGCGAGCTAACGTTAGCGCTAGCGTTAGCCAGCTAAACTGAGCGAATATCAGCTTTTATTTGTCTCCTCGTGTCTTCCTTCATCGCTGCTCCTCCTCCTCCCTTCGAGCTCGGAGAACAAATGCGTGGGGCTGATGTCCTCTGGTGTGGATCCTCCCCGACAAAAGCCTTCCGCCGCTCCTCGGCAACGGCATCCCGGTGAAAGGCAGTGAATCTGAAGGAGGAGAGAGGCGGTGTGGCGATCCGAGCACCGTGACGCCTGGAAGGATGCTGCCGCTGCCGCTGCCGCTGCCGCTGCCGCTGCCGCTGCCGCTGCCGCTGCCGCTGCCGCTGCCGCTGCCGCTGCCGCTGCCGCTGCCGCTGCCGCTGCCGCTGCCGTTTTGCGGTGGAGAATCTCCTCTGAGATAAGACGCTGCTGCGGACGGTCCGACAACTCACCGGGTTCCTGAACGCATCATACGTGCAGCGGCAGACGACACTGGCGCTCTCGAAGAGACCGAAGACCGCCCCTGTTACAATCAATTCTTTCTTTTATACTTTTTAATTATTAATATTAGAAATTAGGTATCTTACCAATACAAACATTGCAAAAACAATATGTTTTGTTGTGTCCAGTATAAATTTAAATTTGTTTTTTTTTTTTCTGGTTCAAGAACAAACAGCAACTTTCCAGCGTCCAGGTTGAAGCCGGTGCAGATGATCATCCAAATGATTATTCAGAGGTAAAGCCCTGATGTAATGCAGTAATGATTAAGTTGTGTTATAGCACTACTACATCATAGTAATGAGGCCGAAACAGCTGGAAACTAGAGATTGATTTTTTTAAGACTGACCGGCTACATCACATCCAGTGGTGCCAGAGATGTGGAAATGCGCCAAAAGGGTTTTCATTATACTTTTGTGCTAAAGTGGATTATCAAATCGTCTGAAAAACCACCTCCTGGAAGCGTAAAAAGGTTTTTGTAATATTTGGGAGTTTTTTTCCAATTAGAGCTGTTTCCATTACACTATTTCTTTTTCGATATTTGGTTTTGTGCAAATCTAGGGAGGACTTCCTCCTCATCTCTGCACAACCTCATATCATTCAGCATTGGCTGTACTAAGGATTTGTTTAAAAAGAACAGCTGTAACACTTTTTTCTGAACAGCAACACCCTACTGAGGAGTAAGTTGGAGTCAAGTCTCCGCCCCCTACAACTTGCAGTGAACAGAGCCAATTCTAAAAAAAAGATGCTTTTGTACTGTTTCTTTTGTTGTTTCAACCAAAGTATATTACATATTTATATAGTATATTTTATTAAAATCTCAGGAAATTGTGTTAACCTTTGCAACATGGGTAACAGGTTTCCTTTAAATATACAGTAGTCCCCTTTATACCTCCATGACACGCTGTTCTATCTATCTATCTATCTATCTATCTATCTATCTATCTATCTATCTATCTATCTATCTATCTATCTATCTATCTATCTATCTATCTATCTATCTATCTATCTATCTATCTATCTATCTATCTATCTATCTATCTATCTATCTATCTATCTATCTATCTATCTATCTATCTATCTATCTATCTATCTATCTATAAGCACAATAGAATTGCAGGTAAAAATCACTTTGTTTTCATTTTGTGCCTTGTTGATTTTTATTCCTATTTTTGTGGTTTAATCTTTCTAATCACTAATTCTTTTTTCAAATTTTAATTACTCCAATAAAAGAATACTTTTTTTTCAGTAGCACTTGTTGAAGCCCAGCTTCAGCGAGTTCTTTGATAGGAAAGAGACACACTTGTTAAACATCGACATTCATTTATTCTTGTACAAGTACAGATATATCTGGACATTCAATGTCCACAACCTTGTGATCTTCCCACCAGACAGTTAATCCACAACATTTCTTGGCATCTCACGCACCAGATAGTTATTCGATAACATCAAGTTTTACTACCAGTAACACATAATGTGATGTCCTTAATTCTGCAAATGAATACATAAGCAGTTGGTTACTATTAAGCATGCAATGTTATTATATTTTCTACAATTAAGCAGGTGTTTATTATTAAGCAAGCATGTAATGTTTATTTATTTTCTACACACTGCTGATAGGATTCTTTCATCCTAGATTTTTGTGTTTATCTGTAAGTCACTACCTCGAAAACTAAGACTAAATCAAAACTAAAACTGAACTAAAACCACTGATGCGCTTGTTAAACTGACTAAACTGAACTGAAATAATCAAACAAACTGAAAAACTAAATAAAAAGCATAAAGCGTTTTTATAACTACTATACCTCTGGTTGGGTCCAAACTCTACAAAGGGATTTTTTCAGTAACTAAATTGCTTTTTTAGTGGGGTCCTTACAGACTGTACGCAGGGACTTGAACATTCAGATACCGTTCTGGTCCTTACAGACTGTACGCAGGGATTTGAGCATCCAGCTACGGTTCTGATCCTTACAGACTGTACGCAGGGATTTGAGCATCCAGCTACGGTTCTGGTCCTTACAGACTCTATGCAGGGATTAGACCAATTACAGCTACGGTTCTGGTCCTTACAGACTCTACGCAGGGATTAGACCAATTACAGCTACGGTTCTGGTCCTTACAGACTGTACGCAGGGATTTGAGCATCCAGCTACGGTTCTGGTCCTTACAGACTCTATGCAGGGATTAGACCAATTACAGCTACGGTTCTGGTCCTTACAGACTGTACGCAGGGTTTGGCCTATAACCCGCTGTCGCCTTCCCCGCGGTGCATTGTGGGGCTTTACGTAAAGCCACCATGGCTGCAGCCCTCTCCCGGACCGTGTGTAAGGTCGGACGGACTTTCCTGGAGTCTCCAGCTGCCCGCAGGTCCGGAACCGTGTCCTACCTGCTGGGGAATGTAGGCGCACGCGGCCCCCGGAGGGCCTACGGCACCTGCGGCACCGGCGGCCCGGGGTTCCGGTCCAAACTCGTGTCCTCCGGTGGAGGAGGCAGGGTTCTGGGCTGCGCCTTTCTGCTCGGCGGGGGTTTGGGTCTGTACCAGACCACGAGGCGCTCCGTGGAGCGGCACCTGGCCGAGGAGGATGCTCAGGTGAGTCCGTACTCGGTACCGCCGGCGTCACGGTGACTTCAGTCACGTGACTGACGTGTCTGCAGGTGGATGACCTGCGAGGGATGCAGCTCAGCAGAATCTGTTAGAGCGTTGTTCTGTTCGTTTTAACAATCTTTAGTTAACTTTTGACTTCACGCCGGACGCCGTCAGTAAGTGACTGGACCGTCACGGCGGGTTTTGTTGCGGTTCGCCGCCAGGATCTGTTTTATCCTGAAGGATCCGGAGACGGACTCGAGACGCGCCGTCCGTACATTACTGGCTTTGAAGCGGGTCCTCGCAGTGGTCGCGCGTTGCTTTTCTCCACCTTCCGTCTCCAGCACCGACCCGGTCTTCTTGCTGCGGTTCCGCACAGATTGAACCGTGGAACCGGCTTTGTTCTTCTCCACCTTGTCCAGCTCCTCTTCCGTGGTGGCTTCACATCGTCCTGGTCCTTCAACGTCCCGGTTCATCTGCTCTGTCTGGTTCACATTCAGGACGAGGTTTCCTGTGCTTGTTGATCGTCTGTCAGGTGGTCAGTAATCCAGGGGAATGAGATTAATTTCTTTTATTTTTATCTTTTTAACGTGGGTGATGCTCTTGTCCCCCAGTTTCCTCAGAGGAAGTCCTAAAATGTTCTACAGCCCTGAAATAGTTTTTGTTTTAATATATCAAGTGTCCAACGTCTTTAAAATATTACTCTTGTCCATTTAAAGTGTAGCACATAAGATAAGTGAATAATATTTACTCAAGTCGTTAAAATAAGGTTTTATCAGAAATCTGGCAATGCCCACAGTGTAGCTGCAGGAGTTCTGTGGGTGAAATAAAATATACTTTCTTAATTGTCGTTTTATTCAAAGCTGTTGAAGCTCCGCCTGCCCTCTAGAAAAGAAAAACGCACTTTTATTTTGTTGGACAACATTTTCCACAGCTTTGCATCAATAAGCTGCTGCAACGTTGTTTTATTGTTGTCCAGAGTTTAATTCTTTTGTTCTGATTTTTCCAATATCTTATATTTTTGAATACCTATCTTGTGTGTGTGTGGGATTGTTGTGGAGCGTCTTCTCCATCGCGTCCCAGAAGATCTCGGAGGGTTCGAGTCTGGACACGGTGGTGGTCAGCGGCCGCTGGTTGTTCACCACATTCAGGTTGTCAGACGGCCACATTCTTTTGGACATGTCATTCCTGAACCTCGACCTGACACGGGAGCGATCACCACCATCCCTCCAGGTTTTATTAAGACGCTGGACCGTTTGTAAGGCAGAGTCAGGGATGTGGGGGATCTCCTAAAGGGGAGTTGCTGGATGCAGACGTGTAACTTTGAAAGGCTGGTGTGGTTTTTCTCGTTGCAGGTCTCCGCTGGTGGTCTGAAGCTGATGCTGTACCAGTACAAGACCTGTCCGTTCTGCAGCAAAGTTCGTGCGTTTCTGGACTACTACGGTGTCCCGTATGAGATCGTGGAGGTGAACCCAGTCATGAGGCAGGAGATCAAGTGGTCGGTGTACAGAAAGGTGCCCATCCTCATGGTGGACGGTGACCTGGTAAGACGGCTGGGCGGGCGGACGGACGGACGGTCTGTCCGGCCAGCATCAGTTTTGTCGGTATTTCTGCCACTAGAACACCTGCCGTATTCCTGAAATCGTCACCACTTTGTAGCTGTGAAACGTTCAGGACCATCTCATAAATATTTGAAAAGTGGTCTTCTTGTGCGTTTAAAACCAACCCCCTCTCCGTGTCTTTGGTTTGGTTTTTCGCTGCTTCTCCACAGCAACTGAACGACTCTTCCGTCATCATCAGCTCTCTCAGGACGTTTTTAATCGCGTAAGTTGAAGCTTTCGTCAAACGTTATGCTGTAGTGTTAAATATCCTGCTAGTGTTGTGTTTATGGACTTCTGTTCAGGATGGGGCGGCACGCCACCGCCTCCCATGTTTGTAAAAAATATCAGATTAGTTTTTTTCTATAGTCAATATTTTGTTACATTTTATAATGAAATTAAAAAGATTGCCAGATTAGGATATCAGAAACTGGCCTGAATTTCAGGATTATTTCATCTCTTATCTTTAATTTTGCCTGTTTCAGCTGTGTCTTCATGAAATAATATATTTTCATTTACTGTCATTTTTTTCCAACCTACTTTATAGTGCTTTAAATATGCTGCCCTTTTAAAAGGGTTTAAAAAAAGGAATCGAAAGACTTTTAAATCATAAAATCAACAACAGACACTGAAAACAAATCAAAGCAGAATCTGGCGAAAGGCTTTAACCTTGAAAATGTTGTCGTTCAGAGAGAAAAACCTGTCCGACATCATTCGCTGCTACCCGGAGATGAAGTCTGTGAACGACAGAGGGAAGGAGGTGACGGAGTACACCAACAAGTACTGGCTGATGCTGAGCGAGCCCGAGAATGCCGCGGTGTACCCGGAGAAGGGAATGCAGAAGTAAGTCGGCGTCTGCAGGAGCGATGAGCACGCTCTTACTTTGAAAGGTTTGGCTGTCACGCAAGTTCTGTCAGTTGACGGTCCCTAACTATAAGTAGTGAAACTCACTTTTGTACACCAAAATATGTTTAGGTGAGATGTCTCTGTCATCCCTGACACGATGAGACGGACGAATCCACGTGACACCCGGATATTTCCCATTTCCCATCTGTGATTGAACAGGCGAATATTAAAACACAGATGCAGCGACACAAGCTGATTCAAGTAATCCCAGTTTAGTATGAAACTGTCACTAAAGGTTGGACTGGTTCTAATTGATGTGACTAAGCAATATCTAAATGTTTGTTTAATGTAGTGTCGGATGACATCCAAGGTGTCCGCCCGTGTTGGCAGATACTTTCTCCGATGATGCGGCAACGCTCCCGTGTGCACTGACTCTTCTTTTTACGCTGACTTCCGTGTTAGACCGCGATGTTTTCCAGATTTATTAATTCGCCATCATAATGGTAATCTTTTAACGCTGGCTGCTGATTGGCTGTTGATGCCTTTAGGACGTTGCTGGACTGTGAACACCGGTGACAAGACTGGAAACGAGTGTAAAACATTGTTCCACTTCTGATGCGAGTGAGCTTCTTATTCAGGAGGATTCCAACCTGCATGGCCAGGAAAAGTTTTAAAAAACAAGTAAATGTAAGGAAAGAGAACAACTTATAACATCATGTTAAGTTGCACACATATAACACTTCGGTCACTGGCTTGCAAAAGTTGCAAATTAAAAAGAGGTTAAATCCTAAAGTATGTATGGAGAAAGGGCAAACCACTATTTAAATGCATTATTTATGGTAAAATGTGCAAATATGTAATTTTAATGATCAGATATGATTCCATATTCCAAGAGGAGGCCGTCATGCGTCCTTTGCCGTTTTCAGAGAGGAGATGAAGTGGCGCCAGTGGGCTGATGATTGGCTGGTGCACCTCATATCTCCAAATGTGTACCGAACAACCGGTGAGGCCCTGGCTTCCTTTGACTACATTGTACGCGAAGGCAAGTTTGGTACAGTGGAGGGTTTCTTTGCCAAATATGTCGGAGCCGCAGCCATGTACATCATCTCTAAGAGGCTGAAAAGTCGGTACGTTGATTTTTAATTCAGCCTGTCCTCTAGCCGCCATCATCTATGTTCCTGGTAGTCTTTCAGTCACATTTAAAATTCTTTTTGATACAACAGGCACAACCTGCAGGATGACGTCAGACAGGATCTCTACAAGGCCGTCAACGACTGGGTAGCAGCCATCGGCAAAACCAGGAAGTTCATGGGAGGAGATCAACCAAACCTGGCAGACCTAGTGAGGCACTCTTCTGGTTTAACATCCAGTTTACTGTGTTAACAAGCCAAAGCCAGGCCTGATGGTTGCTTTAATTTCATGTTGCCCCCACCCCCACATCTTTCTCCATCCTTAGGCAGTGTTTGGAGTTCTCAGAGTGATGGAGGGCCTCCAGGCATTTAACGACATGATGGAGAACACTAAAGTCAAATACTGGTACAGACGCATGGAGAGAGCAACGCTCAACCACGAGGGTCTAAAGCAGCGCACCTCCAAACTTTGAACAGTGACTGTCCAGATAGACGGTGACCCTCATCAGGAAACGAGACCTGCTGAGTTTGAAGGAATCTGCTCCACCACTGCTCTAACTGCCTGAGGACACCCAAGTCACCTGCAGACATCAGCATGGAGCAAAACGACACAAACACGACAATACTGTCAGTGATTTACTTTCAGCATTTAGTGACTGGCTGCTTTGTGGGGAGTCGCGTTCAATTGAAGGTAATTTCTGGTTAGTAGTGGCCTCTGCTGGTGAACAGTGGGAACTGCATCTGTAAGTCATTTTGCTTTTTCTGGAAATGTACATTTCTCATACCGTTATGTTTTTAGATTTTAGTTAAATTAGTAAATTAAAAAGCTTTGATTTTCCACATGTGTATGATATCCAAAAGTTCAAAGAAATATCAAGCTTAATGTTCTTTCATAGGAAAGTTGGCATATTGGAAACTACTTTTCCTGTTATTTCTTGTTAATAGCAGAGACAAACCTGTTTTTTCACTGTTTACCAGCCAAGCAGAAGAAAAAAGTCGACACTTTTCTTGTAACTCGTGGCAGATGCAGTTCCTACCTTGAAGTAAACTAAAAGGTTTGTTTGAAACTGAAAAGCTTCTGTTGACCCCCAGTGTTGACTTGTTTTTGTCTCGTGTGCACATGTTCAGTTTGAGGCCCATTTTTCTGTGGGATATGTTAGTTTGAGGGAAGTCTTCTCTACACTTAGCAGCTTTGTCTGGAAAACGGTTCTGGTTTCTGTGCAGGAACATGAAATTAATGGGGTTAGTTGTATTTCCATAAGACTGCTTTCCTGTGTAACTGGTCCAGGATCAGTCTGGCAGCGACGAATCGATGTCAGCTGTTCTCACCTGGAGCAAAATGAAACTGTCACGAGCACAGGTGAGCTGCCAGCTGAAATGTTCTGAATATGCTTATCTGTAAGCTGCTGTTTAAATGAATTATATTAAAGCAATTCAGTGTGCATAGCTATTAAAGGATAACGCATGTTTATTTTTATGTCAGATTAGCAACAGAGAAATGTACAAAGCTTGTTTTTTTTTCTCACTTTTTTCCCTGCACAAACAATACTTTTAAAGCCCCAATACAACCTTTACCCACATGGGGGCGCATCAGTCTGAGCCAGTGACAGGGCCACGCCGGTCCGCCCCGCTGGCGGTGCTTTTAGACGCGTTTGTCCCAGTGGGTGACGACGTGCTGCCCCCACATGCCCAGAAGACCCAGTGACCAACGTTTGACGTGTTTTGGTAGTTATGCAACAAGGTCATGCTCAGCTGTTACTCCTTACTAAACCATTTTTTAAATCCTAAAACTGTTCTGACATCTTTCTTGCTTTGATGGAACCCAGCTCATTGGGCTGAATGGAAAAGTCAAGGATTTATTATAAAACTAGACTCATCTTTTAAATACGTTGCCTCTGCAAAGCAAGTGACAACTTCTGTGTTGGTTCTTCATTGTAAAAACCTGCCAATGACTCAGCTCCTCGTGCCTCAGTGCAGCTCGGGTTTTCTGCTCTGCTCATCTTATGTCTGTTAAAATACAAAAAATAATTTAAGATTTAAACCATCTACAGAAATAAATGCAATATTTTGCATAAATTACAAGATTTTTAAGTGGTCATATTGTGCTAATTTAATTTTAATATTGCACCTCTAAATCGGTCATTTTTTTCAGACAGACACGCGAAGACGAAAGCAGATTAACGAACTTCCGATTCTTCTCACTGGGAGAATCTTTCTAGGAACTATCGGAGCCAGCAACCCGACAAAGTCCCAAAGTCTGGTGTAAAAAGATTTATTATAACATTGTGGTCAAGTCAGGCAAAAGCATCACTTCCTTTGCATCTTAAGAATGTATGAATGATGCAAACTGACTGTACAGATCCGTTAGATTACCAGAAAAGTTTGTTTAAAACACACTTAAAAGGCTGCCGTTCTTTTATTTTAAACATTTTGTAGATTTCGCCTGTTTTCTGGTACCAATTCCAGGAGTTTATCTACTTTAGAATGAGGAAGCAGCTCAGCTCTGATGAAACGCGTTACGGTTCATTTTAAAACAGTCAGCAATGAAGCTCTGCAAAGTAATTAAATCTTTAATTCTGCATCTCTGATCCTGAATCAGATTAAAGCACTTGTTTTTCCACATGGTGGATTTATAATAAAGCAACAACATAAAGTCCGAATCAGTGAGCAGAATTCTGATTTAAACAAAATAAAAACGAAAATACAAAAACACACAGCAGTGAGTTTGGTTGTAAACCAAATATTATGGAGTAAACAATTTGTCTCCTTGAACAGAAACAAACTAAACGTAAAAGCACACAAAAAAGTAACTTAAGATTCAGACTGACGCACTCCTAAAACCTGAAGCAGAAGTTCACACCATTATTGCATCTCTTCATTGAAGAAAGGTTTTTCTCCTAAAACTAAAAGCGTGACGTTTTCATTTCCGATGCATTTGGGCGAGTTGCGTTAACTGGTGTTTGAAGAGCAATTGTGTTGAAGTGATGTTAAATATCTTAGTTTATGTTCATCTTCCAACCGCCTGCACATGTTCAAATCAAACTTAGTTTTGGAGGGATGGGGAGGGAAAAAATGTTATGAAAATCAAAGCATAAAAATGCAGATCCTTTTTCCGCAGGTCAAATACATAATTTCATATTTAGAGAATATTAGAGTTCACAAACGCCTGCAGAAACGGCACACAGCTGCTGCTACCCACAGAAACGTGTCACTCAACGAGAGATCATCTGGACATGTGAATCATCCAGAGGGCTCCCGAGCAGCTCCGTCCAGTCGGAGACGGGATTCTTTACATCAACCAGCAGCGATGGCCTTTCTGACACAATCAGCAGCTTTATGCAGTTCTTACAGGCGCGACGGCGGCCCGTCTTCCATCGCGACGGCGGCCCGTCTTCCATCACGACCTCCAGAACGTGGAGCTCAGCTGGCCCTTGGGTGGACTGAACTGTCGGCTCTGTAATGACATCTGGAGCCAAAAGTGTCACATTTCATTAGTTTGAAACACACACTATGTTGCCAAAAGTATTCACTCATTTATCCAAATAATCAGAATCAGGTGTTCCAGACACTTCCACGGCCACAGGTGTATAAAATCCAGCACCTCAACATGCAGACTGTTTTTACAACTATTTATGAAAGAACGTTTCGCTCTCAGGAGCTCAGTGAAGTCCAGCGTGGAGCTGTGATGGGATGTCACCTGTGCAACAAATCCAGTCCTGAAGTTTCCTGGCTCCTAAATATTCCACTGTCGACTGTCAGCTGTGTTATAAGAACATGGAAGTGTTTGGGAACGACAGGAACTCAGCGTGGTCGGACACGCAAACTGATGGAGCGGGTCAGCGGATGCTGAGGCGCAAAGTGCCAAGAGGTCACCAACTTTCTGCAGAGTCGGTCACTACAGACCTCCAAACTTCATGTGGCCTTCAGATCAGCTCCAGATGTTCAATACTTTTGGCCATATGGCGTATGAATAAAATACACAAGAGATGGTGAATAATTTATTTAGCAATGCTGTTGCAACCCACAGCGTGCCACCTGCATGCTTACAGGTGATGTCAGAGAGCACGTGGGTTGTGATGGATTGTTCTAAACCTTTGTTCTGTGCGTCACAAACCTCCAGAAACTGCTTGAGTCTGATGACTGAACCCATCTGTCCACTGCTGGTCACCGCCTCGATCCTGGACGTGGCAAAGAGACATTACCAGGGTTTTTCCCAACAACTGATGAGTCATTTAACAGCATTAAGGCCTGACGGGAGTTTGTACCTGGGAAAGTATTCCTCTTTCAGAAGCAGGATAAGTTTCCAGAACTGGCCCTGATATTGCTTCATCAAGGCGTTGCCACAAACCTGTAGGAGACGCACAAATGAAAAATGATGTAAAAACTGGTGAGAAGATCAGCAGCTTTTCTGACAGTTGCAGTTTGTAATGACGAATACGACAAATCAACAGGCAGCCACTTTCTTCTTGCCCTCCCCAGGGTTGGATGGACGATTCAGGCATATAAGTACTTGTCTCGTGGTCTAAGGTTTAGCAGTCTTCCTTTGTTCCTCCTTAGCTCCACTTTCTGGCCCCCAACTGCAGCCGCCTGGACTGTGGCCCTGAGGGGGGGGGGCTTGGTTGTCTCATGTAGAACTTCATTTCTTTTAATTTTTGTAATTTATTAAAATAAATAAAATATATCATCATTATAATTAGTATCCAGTGCACATCGGAGCCGTTTCAGAGGCTGTAGGTCAGTTGCAGTTATGAATCATCTAAAAAGGATTTTTCCAAACGTCTTGGAGCTGGACAATGCTGCTGGCGGTGTGAACACAGCGGTGAAGACAGACTGTGAAATACCTTTTTGGGTGTCCTGGTGAACATTCAGCAAAAGGCAAGCACATGAACAGACTTGAACATCTAGTCGGATTGAGGCCTTCACAGCGCGACTCACCTCCAGAAAGTCAAACAGCAGTGTTGCTGTGATGTCTGCCAGCGGCTCCATGTTGAGCATCTGAGCCAGCCAGCGCCAACCGTGGTTCAGGCCGTGAGGAACAGACTGATGCGCCACAGATGAGAAGTGACCATTTAGTTTCATACACAAGAGACCAGGATTGTACTCTACAGGCAGCAAGTGAGACCGTTTTTACCCCCTGTTTAGAGCCGTACGGCCACCGCAGCTGGATCACAGCAGCGTAGAGGCGGATCATCCCCGACATCCTCTTCAGAAAAGTGTCCTGACCTTCGGCTGCGCCGTCGTCCACACGGTAACCGAGAATTCTGTCAACGGGAGCATAAAATGACCAACGTGCCTACAGCTCTTCTGAATAACGGACTACAGGCAGCTTCTCACCTCTGGTATTCCTCCACAGGGGTGCCGTCCTTCATTGGGGGGTAGTGCGGGACGGCGTATGGGCACTTCTTGTGCAGGTGGGCCAAGATGAGATCTCCCACCTGAGGATGCAGCTCCCAGATACCAGAGGCCACCACGGCGATGGGGAAGGCTGCTTCGTGGTGGGACGCTACCTCCTCCTCACCTTGTTTCTTTAGGGAGGGAAAACTGAGCTTTATTTGGCCCATCGTGATTCCTCCTCACATGCATAACAGACAGCACCGGGAGTACGGAGGAGAGCACTTCTCCTCCTGCGCAGTCAAATATGCATCAAGACATTTGTTCTTTTTTGTTTCCACAGCACTCACCACAAACTTCTCAGCCAGCTTGTAGCTGACGAAGTCCAGAGCCTGTGGATGCTGCGAGGTGGCCACCGACCTCCCGCCGGACACCACGGCCCGGCCCGACAGCAGCTTGTCGATCTTGTCGAAGATTTCCCGCAGCTGCGATCCCGAGTTGCTGGATATTTGACTGACGGGGATGGTGGCCGCCTTCTGGAGCTCCAGCTTCAGTTTCTTCGTCTGCGTTGACAGAAGAGACAATTCAACAGTCTGTACAATCCAAAGTCACCAAAAATGTGCTTATAAAAAAACACACACACACACACTTTAATTACTTACACTAAGAAACTTATGTTGTTGAAACAGTTCGTGCTAATTATCAGAGTTACTCAGTTAACTATTTAAAAGTGGAAGGAATTCCTGGAGCCAGATCCACACCTCTGTGCCGGGTGCCGGGAAGTCCGGGAATGCTGCTGTTCACACACCAAGAAGAGTCTCGGTGCAGATGAGGCTTGGACGTTTGCACTGACCACATTATATTTTATATTTATATTTAATTTAATATTTATATTAATTTTATATTTAAAAAAAAAAAAAAAAATCTCTTTCTTGCTTAGATCCCAAAGAATTATCTATTGCCAGATAGACTTTCCTCTAAAAATTGTACAAAATGAAAGAATTTGCACTATACTGGTAATTACTTTTATTTTTGTAACTCCTGGTCCATCTTTCTTTCTCTCTTGTGTCCGACTTTCATTACTTGTATAATAAGGGAGGTAAATGCGTAAAAGCTGTCATTTTGAATTGCACAAACCCACCGGGGTGTCCTTTGGAGAGTTGAGCTGCTCGAAGGACTGCGCACACCTAGCAGCCGACTCCTGCAGATCCTTGTACCATTTCAGTGTGACGTCTTCTGCGCTGGTCTGCAGCCCTGTGGGTGGAGGTCCACAATTAAACACTTTACAAACACACACAAAGAACAAACACTTGCTCCACCAAAGACTACGAGAAGATGTTCTTGCACAAAGACCTGAAGTGATTAGACAACTTTTCCGGTTCCGGAAACGCATTATTCATCAACTTTCAATCAAAAACCTTTTTTTCTTACAGCGAATACTTTATCCTTTTGCACCAGCTAGAGAGAAATTCATTTTTGCTGTTTGTGAACAAGAAAACTTTAAACAGAAAATCATGTTAAGTTTAGGGAACTAAAAACAAGAAATACGCAGATACTCCCCCAAACACTACATGACTTCACTGAACTTTCATGGTCACTTAAATTAAATTGCGTTCCTCTGTGGCAGGTGCCAGCCCCTCGCTGCCTCGCTGCCGACGGATGAAAGCCTGCAGGTTTAAATGAAGCCGCGGTTGTAAGTTGTAACTATATGAAGCGGGCGATAAAAGCGTCGGCAGTACGCTTGCAGGCTGCAGTTTTGAGTCCTTCGTCACGTGGTTTCATAGCTGTTAATGCTTCTCTCTCTCTCGATCACCTTGTCTCTGCGCCTTTTCTTTGGCCGACTCCTCCGCCTTCTTCTGCGCCTCCTTCTGTGCCTGCAGCTGCTCCTGCTTCCGGCGCTCCTCTTCCTGCTCCTGCTCCTTCCTCCTCTTCTCCTGCGCCTTGGCCACCTCCTCCTGCATCAGCCGGATCAGCGCCCTCATCTCGTGAAGGGCTCGCTCTGCCACAGCCATGTCCTCCACGCTGGGAAACTCGCCCTGGAGAGAAATAAGTCCATGGAAATGGTTTCACATGGTTTACAATTTATTCTCTAACTTTAACTCAATTGGAAACATTTTATGAGCCTCTTACAGGTAGTAAATTGCATGTAACTGCTGGGGCAAAAGACAGTTAACCATAAAAACATACCAAATACGGTCCGATTCTTAGTTCTCTACAAGCTTCACACACTTTTTACCAGGTCAGATTTAAAAACTTTTCAAGCACATTCAGGGTCCATTTTCAAAAATGTCTAGCACTTCATTTAAGCATTGTTAAATTACATATTTACGTCAGAACTTGTAATAAAATTATTATTTAATATCTCATTAGAAAATATCCTGTTGCATTGAAAAAAATAAATAAAAATAGTGTTTACCAATACCAAGAGCAGGAGATTCAAAGAAAATGCATAAAAACGCATGGAAAACACTGTTGGTGCTCTTCCATTAAAGACAGAAAAACCCAATGTTCAATTAAATCATCAAGAGAGCTGCAATCACGGGTTAAACTGACCTCAGCAGTCTTCCTCACCACCTCGGACACCTGGGAGCACAGCTGGTTCCCGCGGGTGCTGTAGGAGCTGAGACTGGCCTGTGGGAGCTCAGCGCTGGTTTGGGTGGTTGGCTCCAGGAGCTTGTTGAGCTGCAGGATCTCCTCCTGGATGGTGTTGAGGTTACGCAGCCTCTCCCTGCCCTCCGCTTGCCTCTGTCTCTCAAGCTCCACCTCACGAAGGCGCTGCTGCTCCGCCTCCCTCAAACGCAGATTCATGATCTGACCGACAAACACAACGCACTTATGTTGCATATCGAAGATTTTTTTTTAAATCGCTAATAAGAACAAGACATTAGAAAGACTTGTGATTCAGACGTAGGTTATTGGGAGGTAAAATGATGGCGTGCTGCATCCATACCTTCGTTCTGTGTCGCTGCTCTTCCTTCAGCTTCTCTTGACGCCCCATGCTCTCCTTGGTCCTGCAGTATGGAGAGTATAAGACCAGTTTTGAGCAAACGTATGACTTCAGGAATATTAAACAGAAGATTTGCACACAGCCCGACAGTTCTTACTCTCTGTCCATCATGTCCCTGATACTCTGGAACTCCTGCCTCTGCTTCAGCTCCATGAGCTCCTCAAAGCGTTTCAGCTGCTCTGACTCGGAGATCGCCACCGCCACCACCAGCTTATCCTGCATCTCCTGCCGCTGTCTGAGTGCAAGCTGTTGAATTAAAGACAAAGTGAGGCGAGACTGCAGAGCTTTCAGTTTATATGTCAACATCTCGCACAAAAAGAGTCCAAGAAGAGTCCGAAATTCTGAACTGTGAGTCAAGAATTTGTTCTGATACCTTTTGCTAATAATTCCTGGAAAGGTTCGAGTGCCAAACATGGCATTCTGTTCAACCAAAATATAAACGCTTAAACAAAATCCTCCAATAAGTAAACGTACATTTCAAGTCATCTTCGGAAAGTCTGTGAAATGTAGTTAAAAGTTATATTTTGTTCAGTTTCCACAATAAAACAAGGATATGCAGAGAAACGTTCCCATGTGGGCTGTAACAGGTCCGTCTGGGCATCTTCATAATGGACTGATTCGTTTGACAACAATGACTCAGGACCACTGTTAAGCAGCAAAAGCAGCTGGTTTGTAGGAATAAAAAAACGGAGCCAGAACCAGAAAATTAATTGGCACGTCTCCTTTTAATCACAAATCAATATCAAAATGATTAGAGGTGGTTAAAGAGCAGAATATCTCCGTTAAAAAATAAAGGGGGTGTTGTCATATGTTCAAAAGCTTAAAAAAAGCTCACTATATTTATAATCATTTATGCATGTACTGTATATTAAATTTAAAAAAAAACAAAAAAAAAAACAACCTTATTCAAAAAGGTGTTTGGGCTATAATAAGCATGCTTGTACTGACTTCAAACAACGATATTTTACTAATAAATATAGTGGCAGTGAGTCGATGCTTGACCGCAGCGTTCCGAGACAACTTTCTACTGAGGTTACTGGTCCCGTCTGAACCTACACACTTTCCTTGAGTATAACATGATCGCTGTTCTCAATCACCTAATGAATCTTCAACAAACGCCTTTTTAAATAAATGTTTGTGGTCTATCTTTTTTAATCAAGTAGGGCCGTGCCGAGGCTGTCCCGGGTTCTGGTCCGCGGGCCACAGTTTGACCCCGAGTGCTCCAGGACAAAGGATATATTCACTTACACAACAATAACACCACATTTAAGCACGAAACAACATTATGGACTCATCTGTGCCGTTTTGATTTTCCTAGTTACACTTCCACTTTTTAATTTCCAGCATATCCCTTTTCTGTTTCAATTCGGCCGAAGCTTCTCCGTTACCGTCCATGTTTTCAAAAACCTCTTCATTTAGAGGAGAACTGAAGCTGTACTCGAACACACAGACCTGTGGTGAGGATTCACGCACGCTTCAGACCGAGCTGGATGAGCTACAGCGAACAAAAATCAACCAAAAAGACTGACTTCACTTTAGTTTCCATTTTGAGCAGAAAAAAAAGTGTTTTGTGCTTTGTAAGTAACACTCATATTAACTTGAAGTTTTAAAATGTTGTCATGGCTTCCGTAACCATCCGCTGCATTAGAAAACCTCTTTGAACACATACATGTTTCTTCTTAACATGAAATACAAAGCAGCAACGAAACATCTGTCTGACCTTGGCCTTTTCCCGCTGCTCCTCCTCAAACCGGAGGATGCAGCCGGCCGTCTCCATGGCTTTGGGGGACAGCAGGGAAATGGCAGGGGGGCACGCAGGACTGGAAACTTGGCTGACATCTGCCTCTGGACTTTCATCCTCCACCTCTTCACCTACAGCCTGCAACACACATCCGGGATGGATAGGTGAAGCGTTTGTCGTGGGTTTTGGGGAGTGCTTCCTGTCGGCTGAGGAGTGTCTAGTTTTCCGGGTGACTTGCCTGCTCGCGGTTGTTCAGGGGCGGTGCTGCGGTATGTGCGGTGTCCGGGGCGCTGAGGTCAGCGACGGATGCGGAGGCTGAAGTCTCTGCTGAGAAAACGGTTCCGGACCCTCTGGAGCTGGAGTCCAGAAAACTGGACTTCTGCAGGGACGGAGAGCTGAGGCGCTCCAGAACAATCCCGGAGTTTGAGGACAAGCTCAGGGTGTCTTTACAACCTGCCAAAATATCCTGCAACGACACGTAGGTGCTTTGTTAACCGTAAAAACACGCAAGGTACAAGCAAATAAACCAGGAGTACAATAATCTGAGTCAAAGTCCAGCTATCTTTACTGTTAAAGCAGCCCGAACCGCAGCCCGAACCGCAGTCCGAACCGCAGTCCGAACCGCAGCCCGAACCGCAGCCCGAACCGCAGCCCGAACCGCAGCCAGCGGAGCAACGGGACGCCGCTTCAGGGAAACATTACCGGTTTTACAGCCGACAAGCTGCAGGAACACCGGACACCAGCGGAGTGAACCGATTCACTCCCCAAGAACAAAACCGACCAACACTGCAGCCGTCACATTTACCGATTAATCACCATTTCAATTGAGATTCTCAACTATCACGAAACAAAATAAAGATTTTGAACAGCTCGCTGAAGAATTAACATGTTCTGTAAAAATGAACAAAAACCGCGTCTGCGTGACTCCGCCGGAACCCACCTCGCCCCGTTCCGACCAGTAAGGGTCGAATGTGACTTTTCCCTTTGGTGAGTCTTTTAAGGCTTGCAAGGTTTCCCATCGTAAACTTTCAGAAGGCATGTCGACAAAATAAAACCGAAGCAGCTCTTGCTGTTGGCGGAGTTTTAACGGCCGATGGGGTCACATGAAAAAGAATCCGACGAGAAACTGCGTGTCGCCCTGTGGTTCCGGATGGGTTCTTAGCATGACCTTTGTTTTGGAGGCTTGCAGCTGACCACAGCTATGATATCATAATAGAATAAAACAAAATGTGTTTGCATTTTTATGCTTTTTGAATATATCTTACATCACCGCCCACCGCTGTGCTTCAGCAGCCCCTTTTCCCTGCAGATAAGACCATCTTGTAGGTGCAACATCATTATTTTTGGACTCTTGAATATCTGATTTTATAATTAGAATAATCTAGAAATTGCTGATTTTCCGCAAATCTGCCTAATGCATTACTGACAGCTATAGTGACAATTTAACTTTGTATGAAAAACAGTTGTGTTCTTTTTTTAAAGTGAAATAATTGTGATATGTAGGTACATGAAAGACGGTTGTGGTTTATGCTGAGCTGCAGGAGTGAGATGTTATGAAGGGATTCAGGGAGCAGCACCAGGTGAAAGTGATAAGCACATCTGCAGCGGAAAACCGAGACCTCACGATGTTGTACAAGGAGAGGATCCCCAAGGTCCCACAAGATTCCCGTGGAACCTTGAAGCAAATATTGTGTGAATTATCTTGTGAAAACAAGTAATGTCTGAGGGGGAATGAGCCCTAATGACATTGGCTCACCCTTTATGTAGAATTGTGCAGGAACTCCATTGAGTCATTCATTTTCAATAGTGCAGGAATTTATGTATTAAAACAGATACAGTATATAACCTCAGATGAGAAAAAACCCAACAATATTTATTTTTACAAAAAGTTTTATAAATTCTATAGACAGAATAAAAATTTTAGATTCAAGCCATATTCTGAAGTTGCCTAATTTAAGTCTACTGGCGGTGTTTCGACAGTGGATGAATCCCTGTCAGCTTGCAATCAAAGAGTCACCAAACACATTTCCGTAGGATGTTTTGAGAAACTGAACGTAGTTCTGCAGGCTGCGGTTTGTAGAATCTGACTGCTGCAGCCTCTCCTTCATGTTCTGCAGCTGATTCTGGAAACGGCGCTCCATCTAAAAAAGGAAAACACTTCTCGTTTACAGGACTTCTCGAACCACATGTCTAACACTCACTCGTTAAAACAAAAGCGTTTGGAGGAGTGGCTTACGTCCTCCTTGCTTCGCTGTAGCTGACTTAGCTCCGTTTTGGCTCGGCTCAGCTGGCTCTGCAGGTCCAACGCTTTGGACTGGGACGCCCTCTCTTTGGCCAAAAGCTTCTGCACGCCGTCATCCATCTGCACACACATATGATAGTTTTTTCCAAGAACTGTTGCTCCATGATTGTGGGTTTGAACATGAGTTTTAATCAACAGAAGCCCACAGACTTATTGTTTGAGAAACATGAATGGTCCAAACACACAAATAGCATCCACATACATGTAGGCAGGATGTTTTCCACAGTCCTGGACTACAACATTTTCAGCAGCTGCAGATCTCTGTACTCTTTAAACTGCACAACTTTTTGTCTTGAAATCAGGCGTCTTTAACTTGTTTCTTCTTAGAAAAGCTAAACTCAGATTGTTTAAAATAACAGCTGTTTCAGTCTTTGTAAGAATGGACAAAAAACACCTCTTATTGGAGCAAACATGTGATACTTGGGTTTGTAGTTTGAGCAGCATTACTGTTACTGATTCCCTCTAGTCAAACAAATCTCGTAGTTATTAGCAGCCACGCAAATTTGAACCAGTTAGGCACAAACATGCTCAAGAGACATCTGTGGAGCACAAAGACAGCTGACAGTACTAACGAGATGGTTTCGGACCTGTCTCTGTGCATCGTCCAGAGCTTGCTGCAGCTGTCGGGACAGGACGCTGCACTCACGAGTCTTCTCCTCCAGTTGCTGCTGCAGACTGCAGGTGCTGCCTTCCTGCAAGGTCAGCGCCTGGGACATTTCTTTGTTTTCTACATTTGTATCCTCCAGCTTCCTACAAAAAAACAAACACATCAACCACCAAAGTCTGGAAAATATATTCAATCCACTTTTGTTTAACTATTTCCCTTGCAGAAGTAGTCCTCTTCATGCCAAGTTTTAAAAATCAGATCTGTCCAGACTCTTATTTAGACTATTTAATGCTTTTATTGTCACTAACATTTATATATGATTACGCTGCAATTAGCCAGATATGGTGTGAATAAAAACATCTTTATGCATCTTTAACGTCATAATCTAGTCAGTGCACCATTGTCCAGCGATAAATGTTTCTGCCAAAAACCTAAGAAATTCCTCCCAGCATGGGAGAGGTCTGGGGCTACACTTTTCAAAGTAAAGTACATCAATATGTTCTGACAGAATCAACGCTGTTACCGGTAGAGGAGATTTCTCCCCTATACATTTTAAATTTTAAATTATTGCTGACAGGCAAATAGATGAATGGATGAACAACCTAAAGACAAGTTTGTGCTGGGTGGCTGTTGCCTGGGGCAGAGATAAAAAAAACAAAAAACTTTTTTAGACGTTCTAAAAATCTTTTCATGAAATAACCCACTTATTACCTTTCTAAGATGTGAATTTTCTCTTTCAGAACGTTGTTTTCTTCCTGCAGCAACAGATTTCTCTGCTGAAACATTTCCATCTGACTGCCCTGTTGTTCCACCTGTTGAGGAAGACAACTGGCATAACGTGACTTTACCCCACACAGTGAAAAATAAAAGCTAAATTTTAAACAAAAAAAAATTAAATCTTCTAAATATGAGCCATTCCTCTAACAAACACATCGGTACGCTTGAGTTCAAAGAGACAAACATCTGCAGCAGTCACCGTTTCTGACATCAAAGCACAACTGAATGGATTTATATTAGTCTTTTAACTGAGGAAGTAAACGTGTACGTCTGGCGGTAGTGGAGCGTACATGACCTTTCTACGCTGGTCGCATGTGCTCAGAGCAAATATTCTCCTGCTAGCTTCGGTAAAGGATTCGTGTGCAGTCTTCTTGTGTTAGTGGGCGACCGGATCTTTAAATGAAGAGTTCAGATCTACTTCATTTTGAGAATTAAGTAGAAAAATGAAAATCTCTGGTTGCAAAGATTTTGTCAAGTCTGCAAAACTGGGGGACTACTACAAGTTTTTTAAAGTTTGGATTTTCATGTTTAATAATAATCTCACTATTTTCATGAGACAATATGAAAATATCTTTCTTTAGATGCTAACTGCCATAAGAGTGGCGAGGAGCTGATGACGCTGCTGAGGCTCGTTAAATTTATAGCAAAGTCAAGTTTACAGAAGAAGCTACACCTTTCACTCATGTACGGATGATGGGCAAGTCGGGCTGCTGATCTTCCCTGCACATCTCAAAGATGCTCAAAGCGGTTGAGGTCTGGACTCTGTTGTTACCAATCTATGCAAGAAAACTATGTTTTGCGAGGCAGTTTATATGAATTATTCAGGTTTGTGCAACAAAATCTACAAAATGGCAGACCAGGTTACCAGAGCATGCAGATGTTGTCAGTGGTGATTTTTGTTTGAAACCATCTTTGCTCTCTACAATATTCATGAGTCAACTCAAGTTTGGTTTTTTTGCCTGCCTCTAAAAGTGGTGACATAGCATCCACTGTGTTCAGTACCTTGTGCCTGAGTTCAGAAAGGGCGGTGTTGTTCTCCATATTCCTCCTCTCCTGGGCGTCAGCTTCCTGCTGAGCAGCTCGGAGCTGCTGCTCGGTCTTTTTAAGTTTTTCTGGAAAAGGCTGGAGCTCTCTGAGCCGGCCCAGCAGCTCCCGCCTCACCTGCTCCTTCTCCCCCGCCAGGCTCACCTTCACGTCCCGCGCCTCCTTCTGCACCACCTCCAGCTTCATGCAGTACTCCTCTGATTCCAGGCGAGCCTGCTGGACCTGTAAAGGGACATTTGACACCAGTGCAGCAAATTATATTTCATCAACAACCCCAAAAAAGACATTTACTCCACATCTTTCAGAAGAAATAGGTATAAACGTTGTAACACACAAGAACATTTTAAATGCAGAGTTATAGTTTATTTGTTTTTTATTTACAGTGTTGTTCATTTGGAGATTTGTTCTTGTGAATGAATCAGCATCATCGACTGTGACTGTACCTTTTTTTTGTATTTCTCCACCAGGTTTTCATACTTTTTGAGTGCTGATTTGAGATGACGAGCTTCAGAGTGGAGACCACCGAAATTCTCCTCACATGACGCCAGCTCACTCTGAATATTAATGTACGAGTATAAGAAACAAGACGGAAACGGTTTTTGTCACCAGAAATAATTAAAGTGGAACACATTCAAATTATGTTTAGTTCTTTTTTATTTACGGTGATGATCCATTTCCTGATTGTGAAAGTGAAATCTTAAATCTTGAAGTACCTTTAGTCTTTGGTTTTCCAGCTTGGTGGAGGTGTTTTCAGCCCTGATTTGATTAACCTGGTTTCTGATCTCCTCCCTCTCCATCCGACTCTTCTCTTCGGCTGAATGAAGCTGTGAATTCAGCTTCGACACTTGACTGTGAAAGAAACAGATGGATAAATCTTGTTTTGAGCCGTTATCACTGTCCTGCATTTATTCTTCAGTTGCAGTTCTATAAATACCAGTCTTCATACATATTCTGATGTACTACGATTATCCACAGGCATTTACAGATCGGTACCCAAGCAGAATCAGACATTTGACAGTAACAAAGAAGCTGTCATTTCTGAACGTCAGCAGGCCTGATCCTAAATAACTCCTAATATCAACAACCCAGAGTAGGAAACATTCCAAGATCCCTTGTCAGAAAACACACACACACACACACACACACACACACACACACACACACACACACACACACACACCACACACACACACACACACACACACACACACACACACACACACACACACACACACACACACACACACACACACACACACACACACACACACACACACACACACACACACACACACACTTTGCACTACTGACTGATGTGTCTTCAACGCCATTTGTCATCACGTTATCTTTCTGATATAAAGGCATAGTTGTCTCTTCCTTCTGTTAAAACTCCTAAAATGGGAGCATGAGAACATTTTCATGAGAAAATTCATGAGTCAAGCCCGGGTGCAACAACATTCCACTTTGACTTGAGATATGTTTTTTTGGACAGGAAAGGTTGCTGGTGGTGAGGATGCCACAAAGTGCAGTTACAATGCCTCTCACACTCCTCGAGCCTGATTTATGCTTCTCCATCTAATCAACGACGTAGTAACAGAGCCTTTCCATTGATGGAGAACAATTCTACCAATTACGTTTCTTGCAGTCTGTGTCAACACGACGTGCAGCTGAATACGAAGGGAGGGGCATGTCAGGCAACGCGGAAGCCCACGCCATCGGGTTTACGCCTACTTCATAGCTAAGACGTAACTTTCACACAGGTTTTACGTGCATAGCTGCGAGTATAAATCCAGCTTTATGGTGCTTGTACTTCTGTGCATCTGACAAGATTTTAAAGCTGTTTTTCCATCAATCAATAGTGTGACTTCCATGACCCATCTGGACTGAATATTTTAACTATTTGTTCTCTCATTTAATCTTGTGGATGTGAGCTTGTGTGCTACAACATTCAATATATTATAAACTATGTAAAATGTATTTTAATTTAGAAACACAAAGCAACTTTTACTGGTAACAGAAATCTTTCTTTGTTTCACAATCAACTCACCATTTTAACTTGATAATAGTTGTTATTTGGTGAACCATGAATAAAGAACATCATTTAATCACAGCCTGTAAAACATCCTGTCAACCAGATCTACAGAAACAAACAGAGGTAAATGTGTGCTTACTCACAGTTTGAGTGCAGAGATTTCCTCTTCCAGCTGCCCTTTAACAGCTGCTTCCTTTGAGTGACGGCGACACCAGTCTCTGGATGTGGACAGAGCGTCGCGCAGCTTGGATTCCTTTCAAACAAAACCCAATTATTATTCTTCATACATGAACCCATTTCCAAAAATGTTGCAAAACTTTATTTTTTTCCTGAATTATCTGAACATTTATCTAACAGGCACATGCACAAATAAAAATTATATATATATATATATATATATATATATATATATATATATATATATATAGATATATATATATATATATAGATATATATATATATATATATATATATATATATATATACACACACACACACACACACATACATACATACACACACACACACACATATACATTATATATAAAGAAATACATAAAGTATATTCACAATGTAGGAAATTAGTGTTGAGAGAATATTTTATATGTGCATTTAATAGATTTTCATAAATGCATTATTTGATCCCTATAACTTTAAGAAAAAAAAAACAAAGATATTTCTGCACTTCCTCAAACGTTTGATGTGAAAAATTGACTTTGAAACAAACAATGAACAGCCCTAGTGTCCCTTTATTGTTACAATTGTAGAGTTTACCAGCTGAATCTCCTCAGCTGTTGTGTGATGTTCAGACATTTTTTAAATATGCACTTCTGAGTACTAACTGTCTCCTGAAGTTTCGTTGTGAGTTGCCTGGTAGACTCCTCAGCTTGTTCGGCCCGCTGCATGAGCAGGGCAAGCATTTCCTTGTCTTGTTTTCCCTCCTCATCCTCCTTTTGCTTCCTGAGAGTCTGCAGTTCCTCCTGCAGCGCCTGGAGCTCCTCCTGTGTCTGCTCGTGGCTCTGCTGCATCTTCTACCTCCCACATGGAGAGAAGAATCACAAAAAGGTAAAGATAGTCCTTTAGCTCAGAGTTACCTGTATGGCTGCACCCATGTGCCTCCCTGTTGTAGTGGGCTCTTAAGACTCTGATAATATAAGTCACCCTTCTGAATATTTGATACATGAAAATGTAATTGAACATGTTATTAGTTATATGTTAGTGTGAGAAAAAAGTTACTGCCCCTTTAAGAGTCAGGAAGTGAGTCGGTCTGCCTCGTGTGAAGCTCGTTCCACAGGTAAGCAGCGACTGAGAAAGCGCAGTCGCCTCGAAGCTTCCTCTTAGTCTTAGACATGACTAACAAGAAGCAGGTCAGACAGATACTTTGGAACGAGACCATGGAGACATTTGAAGACAAACAAAAGAATTTTAAAATAAATGCGTAAATGAACCGGAAGCCATTGAAGTGATGCTAAAATTGTAGTAACATGCTCTTGTTTTCTTGCACCAATTAAAAAGTCAGCCAGCAGCATTTTGAACTAACTGCAGCCGAGCAAGTAATTTCTGGAAAACTCAAATGTAATGTTCATTACAATCATCTAAACATGTTGTGATAAAAGCATGGATTAAAATCTCAAAGTGATGTCAGGAAAGAAAAGGTTCAACGGTGGCCAGTTTCTGTAGGTGAAAAACGCTGGACTTGACCACCAAACTAATATAAGGATTAAAGGTACAGTTGATGTTCAGTTTTATACCCAGGCATGTCATCAGCATAAAAGTGGAATAAAATTCCATGTTTTTGGAGAACTGATCCAAGCGGAAGCAGATATAGTGAAAAGAGAAGAGGGCCAAGAATAGAACCCTGAGGCACTCCACATAAGAGAGGTGCTCTGGAAGACTCCACAGCTCCAAGACGGACACAAAAACTCCTGTCAGTTAAGTAGGACCTGAACTAGCTTAATCAAACCCCCGAATGCCCACCCACCTCTCCAGGAGAGGCAGGAGGATCTGATGGTCGACTGCATCAAAGGCTGCTGTTAAATCCAATAAAACCAAAACAGCACAGTGACCAGCATCTGTGGCTAAAAGAACGTCATTAAAAACCCTCAACAGAGCCGATTCAGTACTTTGGCGGGCTTTAAATACAGACTGGAACATCTAAAGATTGTTGTACTCTTCTAAAAAAAGTTGTCAACTGGTAGTAAAAATGATCTCAAGAAACTTAAAAAGGAAAGGGAGCTTAGAGATGGGCCTAAAATTTGAAAGTGTGGTGGAATCGGAGCCAGGCTTCTTAATCAGTGGTGTTTCTATCGCATGCTTAAAACTTGAGGGTACAATCCCATTAACTAGACTGCCATTAATGATACTGAGCACGTAGGGTGCCTAGGTAGGAAAAACCTTTTTAAAAAACATGAGGTGGAATTGGATCAATAGGAAACCCAGGAGGGCTTCATATGACCAATTAGTTCCTCCAGAGAAGACAGACTGACACAGTCACTTGCCCTGCTGTTTTTGACCAGTCTGAACCTGACAGAGATGGAGGAGTTCAAAGAGGGAGGGTTGATATGGGTGATGTTTATAACCCTATTATTATAGAAACTCCAGAAGATCTTACAAACAGAGTGGATGGTTTTAAACAGAACCTGAAGATTGTGACGGTTGCATGCAAAGATATCTGAGAAATGTTTAGTCTTGGCAGCTCTCACGGTTTTCTGATAGCGTCGCCAGCTGTCCCTCAACATCTGAAAAGATACCTCCAATTGATCCTTTTTCCATTTTTGCTGAGCACTCCTGCACTCCTGCCTGACAGTGTGAGAGGCCTCACAGGCCAGGGCTCAGATCCAGGCTTGGAAAGCCTTGTTTTCAGCACAGAAGGAAAATGAATGAAGAGCTGCACAGTAGAACGTGGTTAAGCACGTGACACAAGAGCGGCACATCAAATAAAACAGGAACATGGTCTGAAAACGCTGCATCACAAACTTCAAGGTTGGAAACAGTAAACCATGAATGAAAACTAGATCAAGAGTGTGACCACGTTCATGCGCAGGGCCAGATACAAACTCTACAAGATCAAAAGAGTCAATGAGATGTAAAAAGTCTTTGGCCAATGGCTTTTCAGAACAACAAACATGAATATTAAAATCCCCAACTATTAAAACTTGGTTATATTTAAGCATTATTTTTTTTTTTTTTTTTTTTTTTTCAGTCAGGTCATTCAATTATGATGAATTTCCTTCCTTCCCTTTGTCAGTGTGGACATCGTGCACACGCTGTATGTACGATGCACACCGAAATTAGTCTCTGCTTTTAACCCATCAACTAGTTTCACTAGTGAGCAGTGGGGCTGCTAGCAGGGCAGCGCCCCGGGGGAGCAATTGGGAGTTAAGGGCCTTGCTCAAGGGCCCCCAGTGATTTACCATTGTGGGCAGCCCTGGGCTTGAACCTGGGTCCTCCACGCCCAAGCCCACCACTGTAACCACTAGGCCACCACTCCCCTTCTGCAAAAGAAAGCAGCAAAGCCCTCAATTAAGTCTTTATTGTACTTTGGTGGCCTGTATTTAACAGTGCAAAACACTGGGAGAACAGAACCCATCTCAAATAAGTTCATTTCAAAACTGGACTAAAATCATTAATATTTCAGAAAATTGTGTCAACATTAGACAAAGGATTTATCTTATTCCACATCAGGATTAATGACGTTCATGTGAATTATTTTTTACTCCTAAATAAAAGTGGAGGATAGAAAGAAGCAATAGCCCCAAAGAATAATGTACAGTAATTAAGCAATCAGAAGTGTAATTAACTACAGTTGGAGTTTTCATGGCATCCTTTCTGGCTGTTGTGCACTGATCAAAGAAGCTGCTCTTAATTGGGCAGTTCCCATAAGTGTTTTGTTTAATTTTGCATTCACAGACCTGAATTTGAGCAGCTAGATGGGTCTTCTCGACCTCTGCTCGGTTCAGCTGTAACTCCAGGTGGTTGCGGGTGGACTCCAGTATTCTTGAAAGCTCTTCAGTTGTTTTCACGTTGTCCTGCCATGACAATAACAGGCGAATTATGTTTTTTTTGTGTGTTTTTTTTCTTTTTTCTCACCTGAACCATACAAGGCTGTGTGAGAGTGATCAACTGCTATTTAAAAAAGCATGATAAATAAACCAAAAGAAAAAGTGGGACCACATAGCACCATCATAGTGGCAAGTTACTAACTTTTTCAAAGTCCAAATGTTCAGCCAGCTTGGAGGCTTCCTTCTCCTTGTTTGTAAGTTTGGCCAAAAGTCGCTGAAAGAGAAAATAATATATACTTTAACTTGAGAATATCCTAAGAAGACCTCAAAGGCACATGTGGATTACTCACAATATTTTCTGCCTCACTGTCAGCCAGTCTTTTCTTAAAGGCATCTTTCTGTTCTGACCACACCAGTGACTCTTTCTGTGGATACAACAGCAGTCAGGAGCGAATTATTGCATGTTGACGTTAGCTCTGCTCGAGTTGCTTTCTGCTTCCCGTACCTCATATTCACTCCACTCTCTAAGGAGGTCCCGGAGGTTATGATTTGTGTTATCAAACAGCTCTATCTTTCTTGTAACAATTCCTGCTGTCGCCCAAGTGTGGCTGCATGATATTTTGGCAACCGCTTGTCCTAAAGAAAAATAGTTAGAACAATCACAATCAATAGTCACATACAGAAAAGTCAGTCCTAATCTTTTTAGTCATTCTTCATTTTTTTTACCTCACTCTCTAAACCATAGAGGGATGTGCAAAAATTATACCCCTTTTAATTTGACGCCAGTGATTCAGAAGCTACTGAATCTTTGGAGTACTTAAAGCTAAACAACAAAAGAAAAGTCATGCAGGTAGTTCTATTTGTATTACATAATTAACAGCACAATGAAAAATGTTTGTTTTTCTTCTCATCATATTTTTACACACAAAAAAAAAACTTAGAAAGAAAAGAGGGGTACTAACTTTTGCAGAGTATATAAAATGATCATTTTACCCAAAATATACCTTGGTGAGGCTGTCAATAGTCTCTTGCAGGGCAGTCAGGTGATTGGCTACTGCTACACCGTCGATTTCTGCTTCTACAAGCGCCCTCAGGAGCTCATCAGTATCTCTGTGTTGACCCAGAGAGTTTGAACTTTAAAAATCAACAAAAACAATTTCCATAAATGTTACCGTTTGGATCTAGCTGTCAGCACAACAGATATTGTTACAGTGGTGGACAAACAGGTGCATCTCTAAAGTATCAGCAATGACAGTTCGATGGATTATGCTCTTTGGGGCAGGCCCTTTAAACATGGCGCCACAAATCAGACGCGGCTACAGTCAATGAGAATAGAAGTGGTACACTGTACTGTATACACAAAAACACGATTTCCAGCTCTAAAAACAAATAAAAGCCAACTCAGCTGTCTGACATACAAACATCAGTATATTTTGCCAGAGTGAGAAACGCGTTGTCAACTCCACAACAGGAACAGTTAGTCCAATGTCCCACTTATATTGTTCAATTTTATAAACATTGATATCTGGCCTGTTTTTGATGACTGGCAAAACAAAACTCTACTGTTCTGGTATTCAAAAAATACTCTAAACTCCTTTGGTGAGTACAGAAGGGTTTTAGCCTGGGTACGAGCATCGTAATCGTATGGGAGCTGAAGGCGCTTTTACCTCTTCGAGCGGCGGATGTGTTCTTGCTCCCCAAGCAGGACACTAATGTTTTTAGAAACTCCAGCCAGCTCTTCTTCCTGCTCTTCTGCATCAAGCTGACATCTCACACCACTGTCAGATAGATGGTGCACTTCTGTCTGGTTTAAAAACAAAAACAACAATAATATACAGGTATGTTAAAAATGTCTAAAAATAATACACACATTAAATAAATAAATAAAATAACATAACAAAATAAATAAAACGTGTGGATGTACAGAATTCTGAATTCAAAGCATCTCTCTAACGCCTTTTATGCACTTGAAGACACCTAATTTACATGTTACAAGACATCTATGTTTTTTGGTCAAATTATAATACTTTTTATAAGCGGTACATCTATTTACATATCAAATGCAGATACATTAGATTAGCTGCTGTTTTTAGAGACAAACCCTGCAATCACATTTTTACTTATCTTGAACTTGGCATGCACCCGAGAAATTAAACTATAGAGACACCTGAGCTTTGCGGGGGGCAACACTTCTTCTACAGGACAGTCTTCCTGGGGGAATCCAAGGCGTCCGGGCTTTTGGTCTTCCTCCATCTCGTTTCACCCGAGCATCTTTTGCCGGACTCTGGAGGCAGGAGAATAAATTCCAAAAACAAAAGGCATACCAACACATACCTTGAAAGTGACTCCACGAATCAAACTGTATCATCGTTTGTAAAAGTTTCAATAACCTGCGGGGTTTTGGTGGGACTCCTCCGATGGACGTGCACCGGTGTGGTCTCCGGTACGTGGACATGAACCGGTGGCGGCGCCGAGGAATCCCGGGTTTTCATTATTTCGAGATTTTTCGACCAAACTTAGACCACGTTAACATGGGAAGCTTATCAAAAAAAGCAAAACACAAACAAACATACAACTTGTAAGTTATCGACTTCATGCCAAAGAATATGTTTTCGAGACGAATCTGAACGTTCGTCTCTTGTGTAGGAGGGTTGTTTGAGCCGACACAAAGCTGTATCTGATTGGTCTGATAGAGAGATTGCGTTTTGTGATTGGTGGAAGCCAGCTCGCACTACGCGTTGCCCATGACGACGCCTACAATTGAGTAGGGGGCAATGTTGATGCTGCATTCAGAAAGTCGTAAAAGACATAAACATTTTAACGCATCATTCGTGTTGGTCTCGGTGTCTCACGTCTTGCAGCACATACATGCGTCGACTAATTATGTCTGAAAATATTTAAATATTTGCTACTATAGTATTCAGTAGTATCACGTCCGTGTAACTTTGTCCATGCCAGTACTAAAAGTTTCTGCTGGGTTTTAACAAGTAAAATACATATTTAGTTACATTTAGTGCAACGTAAACAATAATCACCCTGTGACAGAATCGTAAAATTAATACTCAAAAAGACCTTCGCGCTGTAGCGGGCGTATAACTTATATATCTTTTATCTAGGTATTGAGGTTTCTCAGACGTGTGCGACTTTATTTCCTGTTTGTTTAACGGCATTTCCGAACTGTTGTTAGCTCCAGGCTAACGCTACTATAAGACACGTTTAAGTTTCAAATCACAATATGTGTATTCATAGATGGTTGGTGACGTCGCTTAAAACGTTTTGGGATTGATTTGACACCGTTTAAAACCACAGCCGTCTGGTCTAGACCAATATGCTGCTGTCGGATCAACAAAAACAACAAAGCCGCTGGAAGACGGCGCTAGCCAGTTAGCATGGTTAGCTCGTCGCTTGCGCACGAGGCAGAACCCAGACGGTCGCGCGCTCAGCGAGCCTTCGCTTCCTCGTCACACAAAAATCAGCTGGACATGTTAGTGCGGGGAATTCTGCGGTGCACTGCGTTTGCGCTGCTGGTTTTTCAGCCCGCAGAGTCGTGCGCCCCCGTGGTGCCAGACCGCGGGGCCAGCGCCGACACACTGATACTGTGTAGAACGTGCGGACACGAGCTAGCGTTCGGGACCGACGTCCACCTCGTCCCCAGCCGGCTGGCTCTCTCCAGCCGCAACGACACATTGGTGGGGTGGCCGGAAGGGTGAACGTCCAGCTTTTCGAAAACCCCCCACGGACACCGTTTGAAAGTGATTACGTTCAGAAAAGCAGACGTGACGAAGCACTGGCCAGCAGATAGTCACTTCTCCTGGTTCCCTGGTTTTTCGTGGACCGTGGCTACCTGTCCCAGGTGTAAAATTCATTTAGGTGGGTATGCCTGAAATGAAGCGAAAATCATTCAAATACATAAATGTAAATAATCGGACAGTTTGACTTCAATTGCGCAAAACCTACAGCTGTACTAACAGAATTGTTATGGTCTGAGTTAAATTGTGGTTATTGCGCCATGACCTGGCTGACAGCTAATTTTAGGGATTGAAGCTTTTTGAGATGTAAAAAAAAAAAAAAATAGCGATCACGTTCACTTGCTTTCTACTAAACACGTTGAGCTCCTGATACATATACGGCAGAGCTGTAGAATCGTTTACTATTGGGATAACCACTGGTTTAGTTTCTCAAATGTGATGCATAGAGGGCATATTTAAAACAATTGACACTCACCTGACAAGATTAGAAGTTCTTTTTAGGTTTTCTTACTAGTAAAACAGAACTAGTCAGCAACACAAAACTTATCGGGGTAAGAGGAAAGGTATTGTCAACTCTGACAGTCAGTTAAAATTTTTGAATCATTACGACTATGCCAGACCCAGTTGCCTGTGGTTTCTTAAACTTTTACGTCTCATTTGGTTGTCAGTTTTAACACATTTTGTCCTCCTCTCACTTCAGGATGGGCTTTCCAGCCCAGTGACTGGCCAGACACAGTCACAAAAAACAAATTGAGGGATTTCTGAAAACACCTTCATGGCCTCTAATCAACCATCGAATATTAAGAGAAGTACTTCGCCCTCGAGCCTGCTAATGACACCAAATCCCTAATGAGCTGCAGGGACTTGACGGTATAATCAAACCATGTGCCTTTAATGTGATTACCATGTTTTGTTTTTTTTTTAACCTTATATGTACTCTGCGACTTCCAACACATGTATACACAGTTAAGTTTTATTTTTGTAACAAAGTTGTACACCTCAAATTTAAAAGTCCCCCCCTCCCCAAACTGGAAAAACGTTTTTTTTTTTTGTCCTTTTACTTTTAAAGTTCTGAGGTAATACTTCTGAACCCATGAAGCAGTGGGGGCCAAAATTGAGTTTTTTTCCATTTTGTTCTTTATTAAAAATGTCATCAAATCTTGTGGATCTGTAAAACAATACAATGAAAAAAAAAAAAAAAAAATCCCATAGAAATGGTGTCAAAATAACCTCTCTCCCCCCCAATAACCAGACTTTTGCCCCTCCCTAGCTTACCCCACCCCAAAACATTACAAGTCAAAGGAATGAGCTGGTACTCGTTAGCCACACGGGGAAAACAACAATTGTCCCACTTGGGAAGGAGGAAAAAAAAAGAAAAAAAAGTGGAGAAATATTGAGGTCTTCTAGCACTAGGTCACTACACCATGGCTTTAGTCAATTTACCACACAACCTGTAACAGGAGAAGTTGTGCAATGGTCTTCAAATTCTACTCAGGATGCCGTGCTGATTCTATTTAAACTTATTTATTGTTATTTTGAGAACACATCGGGGATGTAACTCACAATTCAGGGCTAA